>JAWHQI010002110.1:0-45711 GCA_033032865.1 Dactylorhiza incarnata
GCTCACCCACTTGATATCACTAATTGGATATATGATCCCAGCATCAAGCAACTTGATTACCTCATTTTTTGACAACCTCCTGCATCCTCGGATTTTGAGTCGCTGAGGTTGCGCGGTTGGCTTGAAGCTATCATCCAAAGATCTTATGCATGCACATAATTGGGATGATTCCCTTGAAATCCAAAATGTTCCACCCAAAGGAGCCCCCATGCATTCGCAAGAGATCTCTCAAGCGATGCTCATGCTTGGTGGAAGCAATGCAGAGATAAGGATCGGGTAAGTTTGATGTTCTCCCAAAAAATATATATTTCAAAGTAGACGGGAAAGGATTAAGTGACATGGCCGGAGGTGTTGAGAAAATACGCTGCAGAAGTACACTCCACTTTAGAATCTGGCGAATTGCCCATCGTTGCAAAGGCATCACGCCAATATCCAAAGAAGTCTCCTCATCACATCCAGCCCATGGGGGTGAAGACAATAGGTCGAGTTCACTATCCAAGAATTCGAGAACTTCTACGTCAGCGCGATCAACCCTCCCCATGGCTTTGTGATGAGTCCGGTTCTTATAGGGTTTTCCGACTCATCTGAGCCTGTTTTCTCACTTGTGCACTAACTTTTAGTTGTAAATCGCTCATATTTATCTTTGTTAGGATTGTACACTTAGTGCACTCTTTTCGCCTATCAGGGTGTGCAATTGCGCATTCTGTGTTGGAGGTATGCCTTTGGAGATCCACATGCCTCTTCTTGCTTGTATTGTGGATGCTATGTTATTTCCTATATGGTAGGAGCTTTTATTTTGATTGTGTACATTGGTTTATGCCCTTGAGCTGAGCATTGCAATCTAGGTAAATCACACGACCGTGCGATTATTGTTTACACACGATCGAAACGATCATGCGATTTACTCAGAAATGTTGTGATGATGCTCATCGTGTGTTTTCCCTTAAAACGCACGATTGAATCCAATCATGCGTGAAGGAAAACGCACGACCTACCTGGAAGTAGGAAAATCTACAGCCTGTCTTACCCCGTGGGTTTTTGGTCGCGCACGAGCATTCCGCTCGTGCGTGAACAAAAATGCACGACCTTCCTGTAGCTCCAGGCGCTGTTTATCCCTGTAAATCGCACGGCCCAAAACGCACGGGCGTGCGTTTTGATCGTGCGTTACTAAAATTAACGCCTCTATTTAAGCGTGCAGGATCTTCTGACCTAGAGATTCTTTTTTCGGCTTTTTCATCAGCAAGCCGTCAGGAGGAGCGGGAGAGCTCCATTTTTGCCCTCAACTGAGCTCCACCTTGGAGAGAGCTCTGACCACCATTTCTTTGTGGAAATCTCGTGACTGCTTTGTCTCCGGCCACCGCCATTGTTTCGCCTCTCAAGCTCTGTTTCCGGCCATTTTGTGCTGCATTCTGGGAAGTTTCCGGCAAGAGTACTACCAACAAAGACCAGCGAAGAAGACAGGCTCAATAGAAGGAATTGACAACTCCTCCCATACCCCGGACGTCAACCGTGGACCGAGCTCGGACAAGAACTGACAACCCTTGTTTCGGCCTCGAATCCGGGTAGCCTTCGTATGCTCGGTTGTATTTCTGCCCCCTCTCTTTATTGGAGCATTGATAATGTATGTTGAGATGTTGCAATGATTTATAAAAACCTTAACTTTGCTCTAAATGATAATCATGTTTTTGTGATTATGGTGTGGTTTTTTATATAAGTGGTGTGCTATGTTCTTTGTTCTTAGGTTGCAGCGGGATGTGATAGTTCCATCCTAGCTATTGCTAGGAGCGTGCTTAGCGAAGAGGTGATTGCGACCCTCATTGTTCTTCCATCCATTCGATTACCCATTTGGGTAATCCATCCAAGCGACTTGTGACGGTGACCCGCATTTTATTTCCTGTTGTAGCGTAAAACACAACCACAAAACCCCCCGTTTGGCTCGTTTCACCCTTGCAATTATTCTTTCGAATAGAGAACTCACACTTCCTACATGCACTCCTTGAGAGATCGATACTTGGGGACTTGCTCCCATTTTTATTACTTGCGTGACCGGTGCACTTGCCGTCTGCGCACAATTTTTGGCGCCTTTGCCGGGGAGTGCAGCTGTCGTGTGTTTTCTTTAAAGAAGAATAGTTGTAAGCGAGTTGTTTTCTTTTAATTGTTTTGTGTTTTCTTTGTGTTATGGAAGAAAAAATCCAGAAGAAATTCAAGATGCCAATCTTGAGACTGAACGGGCGAGGAGAGTTCGTTTACGGGAAGAGGCTGCAAGGAAGAGAAAGAATTGATTCCTAATTTGAAGAAGTCACCAAGTCAAGAATACTTCACTTTGTATTTGATCATTTCTCTAGATTATAAATCTCGGGAAACTAGAATAACAATATTCGTCGAACGAAAAAAGGAAGATCGTCGAACTCAGAAGGAAGGTCGTTGACCGCTAAGACTCGGCAAGATCGTCGAACGCAGAGAAGACGCAGTATCATCGACTTCATCAAAGTGGCCTTGACATCGAGAGAACAAACATCGTCGTGAAGAAGCCTTGTCGCTGAAAAGGCTAAGTATTACTGATGGCGTTGAACATCGCCGTAAAGAAGGAATGTCGTCGAGAAGACTGAAGAAGGACAGCTGAAGACTAGCAATTGTTGAAGTATGATCTGTCGACATAGTATCACTCAAGTCGTCGATAGAACAACATGAATACGACGACAATCTACAAGAAGGAAGATCACGACGACACAGTCAGAGATAGCATATCGTCGTATATGAAAGAATATCTGGTATCGTCGAGATGAGAGGCAGAAGCAAGAATATCTTAATATTTATCAAGGCGTAAGGGTTCGACAAAGTCCTGTCGTCGAGATATGTTCATGACGTTGTAACGATGGAAATATCGTCGAGACAGATTCAAATGTTGCGGACGGCGCTGTCAGCAATTTATGTCGTCGTCTCATTGCCTGACAGCACTTAATGCACCATCTGAATGTCTATCAGCAATTAATGTTGTCAGTAATCTACGCGTGCTCTTAGGAATGAAGCGTCTGACACATAAGGAACTTTTTCAAGAAGACTGTTGGGAGCCTCACAGTCTTATAAAAGAGACAGGAGGTCGCCCTAAAAAAATCATAAAAAAAAGGGAAAGAACTTGTGCATATAGTGAATCGAACAGTACAAGCGGAGCAAGATAGAGAGAAAAGAAGAAGCAGTCATCTTCATCGACTGTTAAGTTGCCAATCTTCATCAGGCTAAGAAAAGATTTGAAGAAGAACTGTGCGCTCAAGATCTGATTCAGAAACATCCTCTTCAATCTCAAGGAGCCGATCTTCAACAGGCTAAAGTTGTCGATCTTCATCCGGCAGAAGCAACAGTTATTTCTACTTTAATTTCTTGTAAAGGCTTGCGGGCCAACTTGTCTAGATTAAGGGCTGGAGAGTTGTGAGGCTTGAGGGCCAAGGCAGTGCACTTACGGGTGCGACTTGTCGAGCTTGCAGGCTCGGGGGCAGTAGGGGCTTGCGGGCCTAGGCTGTTGGGACTTGCGGGTCCGTGTTGTAGGGCTTGAGGGCCTGAGTGTCGAGCTTGCGGGCTCGGGGGCAGTAAGGGCTTGCGGGCCTAGGTTGTTGGGACTTGCGGGTCCGTGTTGTAAGGCTTGAGGGCCTGAAGTTTTTGGCGGAGTTTTGCTGAGCCTAGCACACTGCTAGGTAGGTGTAGAGGGAAAGAGGACTACTCAAGACACCCTATCTTGAGGAACCTCTATAGATCTTGTGTATGATATTTTACTATTGTGCTTAAATACTCATAACTCACACTAATATATCAAAAAGAACCAAGACCACCTAACACCCCCCCCCCCCCCACCCCTCTAGCTGAACGTTCCATAACTAACACGTGGTATCAGAGCGAGGTTGATCAAAGGAAGACTTAACCGTCTGATCTAGATCGAGGAACGACTCACCATGGCCGGTGGAGATCAAAATCGGGATATGAGATCTATGAAACTTCCGATCTGCACCAAGGAGAACTTTCCTATCTGGAAGGAAAGAGTTAGGCTATTCATGGAAGCGGCCGATCCAAGAATCTATCTGACAGTCCAGCAGGGTCCTTTTATCCCCACAACCGCTTCCACCATTGATCCAACACGGAAGGTCATAAAGAAATATGAATACATGACCAAGGACGAGCTAGCTTTGGCAGGCCTGGATAAGAGGGCACAGAATGTTATTGTAAGTGTCGTAGATGATTCAACCCTCCAGAACCTAATTCACTACAAAACGTCCAAGGAGATGTGGGACTCCTGATCGTATATATGGAGGGTACTGAAGAGGTAAGGGATAATAGAAAATCCCTCCTCAACCAAGAGTATGAGGCCTTCAAGCAGGGCAAGAGTGAAACAATCTCCAACTGCTATGAGAGATTTTTCAAGATTGTGAATGGTCTGAGAAACTACGAAAGAGAGTTCACCAACTCTGATCTAAACGACAAGTTTCTCAGATCACTTACAAAAGAATGGGACATCAAGATTTGTGTCATCAGAGAGATGGGTCAGCTGGGCGTCATGGAGCCCAAAATTTGTATGGAAAGTTGCTGTCTCATGAACTTCAGCTCAAAACCAGAAAGGCTGAAGAAGAAAGCTCAAGAGTGAGCACAAAAGAGAGATCTGTGGCTCTAAAGGCTGAGAGCACCAGAAGATCCAAGAGCAAGAGCTCTGCATCTCAGAATAGATCTGAGAGTAGTGAGGAATCTGAAGTCAGCTCCTCTGATTCTGATGACACTGATAGAGAGGTGGCACTCCTCTCAAAACAGTTTAGAAAGTTGCTACACAGAAGAAGGAGGGACAACAACAGAAGTTCCTCCTCAAGCTCCAGAAAATCTGACTATCGTGACAGATCCAAAGCTCCCAGGGAGGACAGGTACAGATCCAACTCTAGTAGACATGATTTAAATAATACTGTTTGCTATTCCTGCAGCAAAATAGGTCACATGGTTGCGGACTGTACCTCTAAGAAGAAGGAGTCAAGGAACCATGAAGAAAGAAGAAGCTCGAGGAGCAAGAGGAACTCTGAAAAAGGGTTCGTGGCCAAGAAGACGAGAACGTTGAGCATCTCTGACTCAAGCTCCTCTAGGACTGAGGATGAGGCACTTATTGGATTGATGTCCATCAATGAAGGCAACCAGGATGACAACTCTCCTGGAAAGGTAAATCACAGAACCTCCCTATCTGGCTCTGATTCTGAATCAGTGGCAGATTCTTTGCATGATGATGAGGATGTGTCTGCTGCCAACAGCACAGCCTCAAGATCCAAGTATGAGGTTGAATCTGAACTAATAAGGGAATACAAAGCCTTGTGGAAAGCCTTCAAGGGCTGTAAGAAACTCCTCAAAGTCCAGACCAAGGAGTTAGATTCTTTGAAGCCTGTTCAATCCGAGCTCCAGGAGACAGCTGAGAAGCTAGCTGCTATGAGCAAAGAAGTGAACAAATTCAAGGAAGCCATAAGGCTTAAAAATGCTGAGTTAGGACAGAAGAACAAGGTCATTAAGGACCTTGAGGAAATGTTGTTGGCTGAGAAGAAACTGGCATCCAGCTTCTCAATGCCCAAAACTATCCTGCCTATCATTGACACCTTCTCTGGACAGTTCAGAGCTGGTATTGGTTTTAATCAGGAGACAGTTAAGGGCAAAGATTCTGAAGCTAGACCTTCCTAAAAGAAGGTGTTGGTGTCAAGTCCTTCAGCCCACAGACCTACAGCAACAACAATCAGAGTAAGGGAAAGGCTGTTCCTACAAAGCCTGTTCCCAAGAAGGTGAATCAAAATGTGATGAGACCGATTCCACCCCAATCTCACACATATGAGGTTCACCCAAGATCTGTTAGACAAGAAGGATTCTCCTCAGCTCATCAGCACTGCCACCCCACTCAGATGGTGAAGCAGAAGAGATACATAGACATGAATGCTGGTGCTGTGGGAAAGTAGGACACTTTGCCTTGGACTGTTGGTTCAACCCAACAGGTCTCAATGCAAAGAGAGTGCAGAACCCCTCGTGGTTTAGTGTTCCCTTATACCAACCTAATAGAAACCGAGGACCCAATCCATTTTGGGTACCTAAGGGGAAGTAATTTGTCTTGCAGGTAGGTCCAAATGCCAACCAATCTCCAATTTGGTATTTGGACAGTGGCTGCTCCAGGCACATGACTGGAGTCAGAAGGTACATGAAAGAGTTCACCCCTGTGGAGAATGGACCAACAATGATTTTTGGAGGTTCAGAAAAGGGAGTGACCAGGGGCTATGGCAGCATCTCAAATGGGTTAGTTACAATCACAAAGGTGGCTTATGTGGAGGGATTGAAACACAATCTCATAAGCATAAGTCAACTTTGTGACTTAGGCTTTGTTATTACCTTCCACAAGGACAAGTGTCTAATTATGAAGTCCTTAGATTCTAAGGCTACCTTAACTGGCACTAGGAGTGGGAATATTTATTGCTTAAATTTTCTCAATACAAATTCTTCCATGCCCATGTCTTGTGGCTGATGGTAAAGAGGCTCTCTGTGTTCAATGACACAAGAGACTTGCACACATCAACTATAAGACAATTGGCAAGCTTTTCTCACAAAACCTAGTTAGAAATGGACCTAACATTAAGTGCATCAAAGATGGTCCATGTCAAGCTTGCCATCTTGGTAAGCAGACTGGGACCAGCTTTAAAAGCATATCTAACAAAGAGTCCACTAGGTGCCCATTTCTACTGCACCTGGATTTGTTTGGTCCTATGTCAGTTCATTGCTTAGGAGGGAAGACCTACACACTTGTAGTTGTAGATGATTATTCAAGGTTCACTTGGGTATTCTTCCTCAAGAAGAAGTCAGATACCAGATATCTTGAAAAAATTTGTCAGGCAGATCCAGAATGAGATGGACTGTACTGTGGTCAAACTCAGAAGTGACCATGGGACAGAATTTCAGTTTGGGGCCATGACAGAATTCTGCCAAGAACTAGGTATCTCCCAAGAATTCTCCTCACCCAGAACTCCTCAACAGAATGGGGTTGCTGAAAGAAAGAACAAACCTTGATAGAAGCTAGTAGGACAATGCTAAGTTATTCCTCCCTACCAGAATACTTCTGGGCAGAGGCTATCAATACAGCTTGTCATGTGATAAACAGGGCTTCCATCATCAAAAATCACAAGAAAACTCCCTATGAGTTAATGAAGGCAGAAAACCAACCTTATCCTACTTTAGGATCTTTGGAAGCAAATGCTATGTCCTTAATAATGGGAAATCCAAGTAGTTTGCTGAGAAAAGCAGTGAGGGTATCTTTGTTGGCTACAGCTCTCATAGCAAGGCCTATAGAGTGTACAACATCAATAACCAAGCAGTGGAAGAATCTGTTCATGTGGTATTTGATGAGACTAGCCTTATACATAAGGGCTGGTCTAGTTCTCTAGTTAATGCAGGTTCAGTGGAGAGAATAGAGAAGCTATCCATTAAAGACAATGCTGATACTTCACTCAGAAATGAGAATCAGTCAGTGACAGTTGAAATCGAGGAAGAACCTGCAGAGAGCTCAGAAACGGCTGAAGAAGTGCAACCTGGAGAAGTTGCTGATGCAGAAGTACCCAGAATACTCCCAACTGCCTTGAGACAAGTAAGAGATCATCCCCAGGAGCAGATAATAAGAAATGTCAACCAAGGTGTGCTGACAAGGAGCAGAGCTGTAAATGAAGCATTGTACCTGAGTTTTCTCTCTCTCAATTGAACCCAAGAAATTTGAGGAAGCAAATCAGGATCCATTTTGGATTGCAGCAATGCAGGAGGTGCTGAACCAGTTAAAAGATGCAAGGTTTGTAAATTGGTTCCAAGACCCCAAGGACAGAACATCATAGGAACTAAATGGGTCTATAAAAACAAGTTGGATGAAAATGGAATCATCACCAAGAATAAAGCAAGGCTAGTGGCAAAAGGCTACAGACAAGAGGAATGGATAGATTTTGATCAGACATTTGCTCCAGTAGCCAGACTGGAAGCAATAAGACTGTTTCTAGCCTATGCAGCATACCAAGGATTCAAGGTCTATCAGATGGGTGTGAAGTCAGCCTTTCTAAATGGTGTCCTCAAAAAGGAGGTATATGTAGAGCAGCCGCCAGGTTTTGTAGATTCTACTCATCCTGATTACATTTATTTTCTTAGAAAAGCCCTTTATGGCTTAAAGCAGGCCCTAGGCCCTGGTATGAGACCCTATCAAGCTTTCTAACTGAGAATAAGTTCTCAAGGGGAAAGATTGATAAGACATTGTTCCTAAGAGAAGTGAAGGGAAAGATCTTGCTAGTGCAGATCTATGTGGACGACATCATTTTTTGGCTCTACAGATAACAATCTCTGCAAGAAGTTTGCCAACTTGATGCAGGCAAAGTTTGAGATGAGCAGTATGGGTGAGCTCAAAACTTCCTAGGTCTCCAAGTGAAACAATCTGAAGATGGCATATTCATCTCCCAGACCAAGTTCACTAGGGAGCTTAGTCAAGAAATTTGGATTGGAGAGTGCTTCTTCAATGAAGACTCCAATGGGAACCAATGTGTCTCTGGACAAGGATGAGAAGGGCATACCCTTTGATGAAACCAAGTACAGATGCATGATTGGATCCTTGCTCTACCTAACTGCAAGTAGGCCTGACATAATGTTTTGCTACATGTGTCTGTGCTAGATATCAGGTGAACCCTAAGGAATCTCATCATGTCTCTATCAAGAGAATCTTAAGATACCTAAAGGGTACATCAAATCTTGGCCTATGGCACCCTAGGAACAATGGATGTGAACTAACTGGCTATTCAGATGCAGATTATGCAGGGTGCAAGGAAGACAGGAAAAGTACATCAGGGACATGTCAATTCCTTGGTGGAAGACTAATCTCTTGGAGCAGTAAGAAGCAGACAAGTGTGGCAATCTCAACAGCAGAATCAGAATATATCTCGGTTGGAAGTTGCTGTGCCCAACTTCTATGGATCAAACATCAACTTGAAGATTACAATCTAAAGATGACCAAAACACCCCTATTTTGTGACTCTTCAAGCGCAATCTCAATTGCTAAGAATCCTGTCTCTCACAGCAGGACTAAGCATACTGAGATCAGGTATCACTTCATCAGGGAGCATGTGGAAAATGAGATATATCACCATTGAGTTTGTCCCAATAGACAAACAAGTGGCTGATATATTTACAAAGCCCCTAGATGAAGCTAAGTTCAACTTCTTCAAATTCCAACTAGGAATGTTGAACTTAGAGTAATCCTCTACTTAGTTTTCACTAATCCCTTTCTAGATGATTGGTTAGACAACCTTTCAGGATTTGGATGAACTATAACAGAGCAAGGGGGAGCCTTGGACTATTGTCTCCTTAAAAAAAATCTAGGAAAGAAGTCAGAAAGGGGGAGAAAGGAAAGGGCTTCAAATGTTCAAGACAAGTTGCTCAAGAAGACCTCAAAGATAGGGGGAGCAAAGAAGTAGGGGGAGCCATAAAGAAGAGACATCAAATCAAGGGGGAGCCACATGCTTGATGCACTCAGGAAGTTCAGCAAAAGATAAGTACAATCTTATATGCTCACAAGTTGAGATTTATTTCCAAGTGAAAGTAGTCTTGAATTGAGATTCTGGCTTCTTCAAATATGGGAGATTGTTGGGAATCTTGCCCACATGATTCCTGATTTGAATAAGTCACTAAGTCAAGAATACTTCACTTTGTATTTGATCATTTCTCTAGCTTATAAATCTCAGGAAACTAGAAGAACAAGATTCGTCGAATGAAAAAGAAAGATCGTCGAACTCAAAAGGAAGATCGTCGACCGCTGAGACTCGGCAAGATCGTCGAACGTAGAAAAGACGCAGTATCGTCGACTTTATCAAAGTGGCCTTGATGTCGAGAAAGAACAAACATCATCGTGAAGAAGCCTTGTCGCTGAAAAGGCTAAGTATGACTGATGGCGTTGAACATCGCCATAAAGAAGGAATGTCGTCGAGAAGACTGAAGAAGGACAGCTGAAGACTAGCAATTGGTGAAGTATGATCTGTCGACATAGTATAACTCATGTCGTCGAGAGAACAACATGAATACGACAACAATCTACAAGAAGGAAGATCACGACGACACAGTCAGAGATAGCATATCGTCGTATATGAAGAATATCTCGTATCGTCGAGATGAGAGGCAGAAGCAAGAATATCTGAAGCTCTATCAAGGCGTAAGGGTTTGACAAAGTCCTGTCATCGAGATAGTGTTCATGACGTTGTAACAATGGAAATATCGTCGAGACGAATTCAATGTTGCGGACGCGCTGTCAGCAATTTATGTCGCCGTCTAATTGCCTGACAGCACTTAATGCTGCCGTCTGAATGTCTATCAGCAATTAATGTTGTCAGCAATCTACGCGTGCTCTTAAGGAATGAAGCATCTGACACGTAAGGACTTTTTCAAGAAGACCGTTGGGAGCCTCACAGTCTTATGAAAGAGATAGGAGGTCGCCCTAAAAAACTCAATCAAAAAAAAGGGAAAGAACTTGCGCATATAGCGAATCGAACAGTACAAGCGGCGCAAGATAGAGAGAAAAAGAAGAAGCAGTCATCTTCATCGACTGTTAAGTTGCCAATCTCCATCAGGCTAAGAAAAGATTTGAAGAAGAACCGTGCGCTCATATCTAATTCAGAAACATCTTCTTCAATCTCAAGGAGCCGATCTTCAACAGGCTAAAGTTGTCGATCTTCATCCGGCAGAAGCAACAGTTATTTCAACTGTAATCTCTTGTAAAGGCTTGTGGCCAACTTGTCTAGCTTGAGGGCTTGAGAGCTGTGAGGCTTGAGGGCCAGGGCAGTGCACTTGCGGGTGCGACTTGTCGAGCTTGCGGGCTCAGGGGCAGTAGGGGCTTGCGGACCTAGACTCTTGGGACTTGCGAGTTCGTGTTGTAGGGCTTGAGGGCCTGAGTGTCGAGCTTGCGGGCTCGGGGGCAGTAAGGGCTTGCGGGCCTAGGATGTTGGGACTTGCGGGTCCGTGTTGTAAGGCTTGAGGGCCTGAAGCTTTTTGGCGGAGTTTTACTGAGCCTAGCACACTGCTAGGTAGGCGTAGAGGGAAAGAGGACTACTCAAGACACCCTATCTTGAGGAACCTCTATAGATCTTGTGTCGTCTGCTGTGCTTTTTGTGTGTGATATTTTACTGCTGTGCTTAAATACTCATAACTCACACTAATATATCAAAAAGAACCAAGATCACCTAACACCCTCCCCCCCCCCCCCCCTCTAGGTGAACGTTCCATAACCAACAAACAGGAAGAGGTTGTTGAAAATGTTGAAGTGGAAGTTGTGGAGTTGGCGGTCTGGGGGGAGACCGCGCGTCTCCTCTTCTGAGTTCGCATAAGCTGGTCCTTGGCGATCTGCTGGTATATGCGGTCTCCAGTTTGTGTTCGCATAGCTGGTCCTTCGGCGATCTGCTGGTATATGCGGTCACAGGTGTTTGGTCGGCTTGTCGGGCTGTTGTCTTAAGTCGACCTGGTGTGTTCGCGCTCTCTGGAGGAGGTCGGGTGGCGAACACAGGTGGTGAGCATCATGACCGGCGAGTTGTCATGATCGCGCAGCTTCTTCATGAAGTCGGCGAGCTCACTAAGCAGAAGGATCTTTTGCTGATCGCGCGGGTTGATCGGTCTGGTCGTGCGATCAAGGGGCGGTGACTCTATCTCATAGGGTGGTGACTGGATCAGGTCTCACGCCTATAAATAGGAGCCACTGTAACAGCAAAATTATCGCACCAAGTGTAAGCTGATTTTGCGTCCTGTTCTTGCGGTCTCTTTTTTGTGACCGGCCGGTTTGCTGATCGAACTTATCTTGTGCACCTTCTGCGGATTGTGCGGGCAGCAGCGGTCACCTCCTCTTCTGAAGGTGTTCGGGCGGTCTCGCGGCTTGCAATGCGGGTTGCTGGAGTTCGAGAGGATCGGTGGTGTTCGGGAGTTCGCGGGGTTCTCAGTTGGTGTTGTTCAAGTCGCTGGCAGGCAGTTCGGGCGGTCTCGTCTTCTAGTCGAGCAAACTGTCAGGTCGCGCGGTCAGGCGGTCTTAGGAAGGCAGACCGCTGGTTATCTTTTTAGTGTGTTTTTCTCTTCTGTATTTGTGTGCTGGCGAAATCATGTCTCGCCATGTATACATTGCCTTGTAATGAAGTTTTTTGCTAGCATCAATAAAGATTGAAGTTGTTTTTCATGTGCTTCTGTTTGTTGGCTTGAACTTTGAGTTATACTATTGTTGCTCACTCCTAGATCTTGGAAAATTTCACATGGTATCAGAGCTAGGTTGGAGTGGATAGAGCAGTGAATAACTCATAGTTGTCATCGCCTTTGTGAAGAAGGAACCAGTGGTAGAGCCATGGAAGCAAGGGGTCTTGGAATTGAGATGCTCAACTCGACTAACTTCAAAAAGTGGAAGTCGTGTATGCAGAGTTATCTTCTGGGTGAGGACCTCTGGGAGGTGGTTGGAGGAGAGAGCACGGAGGAAGTTATCCTAATTGGGGATAACGGTCATGAGGTGAGAAACTGGAGGCAGGTTAATGCCAAAGCAGAGTTCGCCCTGAAAAGGGCAATATCACCTGAGTTGTTTGATCACATCTTGGGGTGTGGATCAGCTGCAGAGATCTGGAGAGCCCTGAATGGGCTGTTTAACAAAAAGAATGTGGCAAGACTTCAATTCCTGGAAAATGAGCTGGCCAGATCGGCTCAAGGTGATCTTTCTATCTCTACGTTCTTCTTGAAGATGAAGAACCTGTGTGCTAAGATTTCAGCACTGGATCCTGATGAGCCAATTTCTAAGGCGAAGCTGAAGAGGCACATCATCTGTGGCTTGCGGAAGGAGTATGTGGCCTTTGTGATGTCGGTGCAGGGTTGGCCAAATCAGCCGTCTCTACTGGAGTTGGAAAATCTGCTTGCGTCGCAGGAGAGTCTGGCAAGCCAGATGGCAGGGGTGTCAGTGTCTGTGGGAGAAGGCGAGGTTCTCTTCACGGGGAAGAAGAAGAAGTGGGATAAGAAGAAGAAGAACGTTGGAGGAGGCAATGGGCCTTCAACTTCTGGACAGTAGGAGAGGGGCTATGCTCCCATGTCTGAAGGGAAGAAGAAGGGAGAAGATCCCAAGTCCTTCAGGTGCGGGAGGCTTGGTCACATCAGGAAGGATTGCCGGGTGAATCTTCAGCTGGGGCATGCTGCTGCAGGAAAGGAGGAAGCTGAAGCCAGGCAGATTGATGGAGAATGGGGAGGAGCCTTCTCGGCTTCTGTTGGAGCTGCGGCTCCTATCAACTATCAGGAGGACTGGATCGTTGACTCGGGGTGTGGTCATCACCTCACCGGGGACGAGTCGAAGCTTACTTCAGCGCAGCCTTACTCAGGTAACAATGCTATCAAAACTGCTGATAATACTATGCATGCTGTCGAGAAGGTGGGGTTGTTTCCTTGGGCAGTGATAGAGGGCCACTAACTCTGAAGAGTGTCTATCATGTGCCTATAATGAGGAAAAACCTCTTCTCCGTGACCAACGTTGTAGACGCTGGGTATCACGTTCTGTTTGGCCCAACAGAAGTGAGGTTTCTTCGGAATGTGGAGGTGGTGAAGGCTGAGGTCGTTCATGTGGGGAGAAGAGCAAAAGACTTGTTCGTTTTATCAACAAGTTCTTATGTTGACAAGATGAGGACGAATGACAGTGACGTGATATGACACGAGAGGTTGGGCATGTAGGGATGGACAAGCTGAATGCTATGGCGGTGAGAGGTCTGGTCAATGGCCTGCCTAGTCTATCTTCCTACGGAGACGGTCATGTATGCGCGGGATGTCAGTTCGGCAAGTCTCATCGACTACCGTTTGACAAGTCGCAGACAAGGTGTAGTGTGTCGTTGGAGTGCATCCACGGTGACTTAATGGGACCGACTTCTACCCTAAGCCTCGGAGGCAGCAGATATATGCTGGTGTTGATCATTGCTTGCACCAGATATGTTTGGGTATATTTCTTGAAGGAGAAGGCGGAGGCATTTGCCAAGTTTGTGGAGTTCAAGGAGCTTGTGGAGGGTCGGCTTGGTCTGCGGGTTAAGAAGCTGAGGACTGACAACGGAGGGGAGTTCACCTCTGGTGAGTTCTCTACTTTTTGCAGGAAGGCGGGTATCAGGAGGGAGCTTACTTGTGCGCATACTCCACAACAAAACGGAGTTGTAGAGCAGAAGATCCGTCATCTAACAGAGACCTGCAAGTGTTGGCTGCCTGCCAAGAGTATCCCAAAGTCCTTCTGGGCGGAGGGAATGTCTTGTGCTGCCTACATCATAAACAGGATGCCTCTCAGTCCCATCAATATGAAGACCCCGCATGAATTGATATTCAACGAAAAGCCAAGCGTGGCGCACCTTCGGGTGTTTGGTTCCACCTGCTATGTGCACGTTCCAGATGCGCTTCGGACGAAGCTAGATGCGAAAACAAGGAAGCTAGTCTTCGTGGGATATGATGATCGGAAGAAGGGCTGGAAGTGCATGGACCCGGAGATGCGGAGATTTGTTGTATCTCGCGACATCGTGTTCGACGAGGTGATGTCTTACAAGGGGAGTTCTGGTGTTGAGCTACCAGAAAGCAGGGTGGAGGAGCCGGAGAAAGCTGTGGAAAATCTTCAGGTGGAGCTACCTGTGTCACCTGGTGGTCCATCAATATCTAGTTCTGAGGCGGAGGCTTCTGGATCAAAAAGTAGGGGAAGCGATGCTCCGAGTACGTTTGGAAGGGGAGCTAGGGAAGAAGCAGCTGAAGATACTACGAGTCAGGGGAAGGCATTGTGGAGATCAAAGCGAACAATAATTGCCCTGATCGCTATACAGGAGGAAACATGGGGAGCATTGTCTCGTGTTTCTTTGCTGGTCCCTTGGATGAGAGGGAGTCGTCGAGCTTTGAAAAGGCCAAAGGCGTGGAACAGTGGGATTCAGCTATGCAGGAAGAGATGAGTGCTCTTGAGAAGAATGAGACTTGGTCTCTGGTGCCCAGGCCCAAGGGTATCACCCCTGTGACATGCAAGTGGGTCTATAAGCTCAAGAAGAAGGATGACGGCTGTATCGAGCGGTACAAGGCTCGCCTTGTGGCTCGGGGATTCTCGCAGCAATACGGTGAAGACTATGAAGAGACATTCAGTCCGGTGGCAAAAATGACATCAGTTCGGGTTGTGATTGCCTTGGCGGCATGTTGGGGGTGGGAGATTTGGCAGCTCGACGTAAAGAATGCGTTCTTGTACGGCGAGATTGACAAGGACATCTTCATGGTTCAACCGCCAGGCTTCGTATCTGAAGATTTTTCGGAGCATGTCTGCAAGCTGAAGAAGGCCCTGTATGGGTTGAAGCAATCGCCGAGTGCGTGGTATGGAAAGATAGCAGAATATCTCCTATTCTGTGGTTTTGGTGCTTCATACTCAGACTCAAGCTTGTTCGTCAAGAAGAGCGGGGAGCTTCAAGTCATCATGTTGCTTTACGTCGACGATATGATCGTGACGGGGAATTCGAAGGAGGAGCTAGCAAGGCTTCGGGCCGAGTTATCCATCAGGTTCGAGATGAAGGACTTGGGTGAGCTTCACCATTTCCTTGGACTCGAAGTGCAGAGGAAGGAAAGTGGAGTGCTGGTGTCCCAGGCTGGATATGCGGAGCGAATCATGGAGCGGTTCGGCATGAAGGAAGGGAAGAGCATTTCCACACCTCTAGAGAGGCCATGAAACTTCGCAAGGATGAGGGGAGGATTCTGGAAGATCCGCTGGTGTTCCTGTCTCTAGTTGGGAACTTGATTTATCTGACGATTACCAGGACGGATATTGCATATGCAGTTGGCAGGGTGAGCCGTTATATTGCGAAACCACGGATGCCTCATCTTCTAGCAGCCAAAAATATATTGAAGTGTGTCAAGGCGACTTTGGATATGGGTCTCCTTTACAGGAGGGATGCGGGCTTCGAGGTGCATGGGTACATGGATGTTGATTACGGGGGAGATTTGGATGATCAGAAGTCGACGTCTGGATACATCTTCATGGAGGGACCCACAACTATATCATGGTGCAGCAAGAAGCAGGATTCCGTGTCGGTCTCAACCACGGAAGCGAATACAAGGCTTCGGCTTTGGTAGCTCAAGAAGCCATCTGGCTTAGGAGGTTGGTTGGAGACGTCCATAAGGAGGTTCGGGGTCCGACTCTGCTCCGCGGCGACAATGAGAGTGCTCTCAAACTGGTTACTAATCAAGTTTGTCACGCGAGGACCAAACATATCGAGATCGAGCATCATTTCATTCGTGAGAAGGTGCTGGAGGGGTCTCTTTCGGTCGAGCATGTTCGGAGTCAGGAAAACGTTGCTGACATCTTCACAAAGGTGCTGGTGAAGGGGTCGTTTACTCGACTAAGGAGTTTACTTGGGCTGTTTTCAACTTCCCACTTCAAGGAGGAGTGTTGAAAATGTTGAAGTGGAAGTTGTGGAGTTGGCGGTCTGGGGGGAGACCGCGCGGTCTGGTCTGACTGCACGGTCTGGTCTGACCGCACGGTCTTGCAGTCTCCTCTGGTGGTCTGACCTTTCTGGTCTAGCCGGGGGCTATTCAGCGTGACCGTCGTTCTTCTGTCCAAGGGTGCCGACGTAAGGCCGCGCGGTCTGGTCGTGTGACCGCGTGGCGAGCTGGTGTAACCACGCGATCTGGTTCTTGTGATCGCGTGGTGGGGGCAGCCCGGTCTGGTGGCTGTCCGATTTCTTTGTGGTGAGCGTGGACTAAGGTCTTCTTTTTCGCGCGGTCTCCTCTTCTGAGTTCGCATAAGCTGGTCCTTGGCGATCTGCTGGTATATGCGGTCTCCGGTTTGTGTTCGCATAGCTGGTCCTTCGGCGATCTGCTGGTATATGCGGTCAAAGGTGTTTGGTCGGCTTGGCGGGCTATTGTCTTAAGTCGACCTGGTGTATTCGCGGTCTCTGGAGGAGGTCGTGTGGCAAACACAGGAGGTGAGCATCATGACCGGGCGATTTGTCATGATCGCGCGGCTTCTTCGTGAAGTCGGCGAGCTCACTAAGCAGAAGGATCTTTTGCTGATCGCGTGGGTTGACCGGTCTGGTCGCGCGATCAAGGGGCGATGACTCTATCTCATAGGGTGGTGA
The DNA here is from genome assembly GCA_033032865.1 of Dactylorhiza incarnata. Taxonomy (NCBI): domain Eukaryota; kingdom Viridiplantae; phylum Streptophyta; class Magnoliopsida; order Asparagales; family Orchidaceae; genus Dactylorhiza; species Dactylorhiza incarnata. The sequence goes on from JAWHQI010002110.1 coordinate 17,136, forward strand.
CTGGATCAGGTCTCACGTCTATAAATAGGAGCCACTGTAGCAGCAAAATTATCGCACCAAGTGTAAGCAGAGTTCGTGTCCTGTTCTTGCGGTCTCTTTTTTGTGACCGGCTGATTTGCTGATCGAACTTGTCTTGTACAGCTTCTGCGGATTGTGCGGGCAGCAGCGGTCACCTCCTCTTCTGAAGGTGTTCGGGCGGTCTCGCGGCTTGCAGTGCGGGTTGCTGGAGTTCAGGAGGATCAATGGAGTTCGGGAGTTCTCAGGGTTCTCAGTTGGTGTTGTTCAAGTCGCTGGCAGGCAGTTCAGACGGTCTCGTCTTCTAGTAGAGCAAACTGTCAGGTCGCGCGGTCAGGCGGTCTCAGGAAGGCAGACCGCTGGTTATCTTTTCAGTGTGTTTTTCTCTTTTGTTTTTGTGTACCAGCGAAATCATGTCTCGCCATGTATACCTTGCCTTGTAATGAAGTTTTCTGCTAGCATCAATAAAGATTTAAGTTGTTTTCATGTGCTTCTGGTTGTTGGCTTGAACTTTGAGTTATACTATTCCTGCTCACTCCTAGATCTTGGAAAATTTCACAGAGGTTCGCCCTCGTATGCGGACAATGCGTGACTTCACTACCCCTACGGTGGGAAGTATCTATCCAGGGTTTGGCCCGATTATTGTTAATAACCAATTCGAGATCAAGCCGACTATCTTGAATATGATTCAAAATAACACCCAGTTTTCAGGGCTGCCAAAAGAAGACTCTCATTTACATCTTGCTGAGTTCTCAGAAATCTGCGGCACATTCTGCTATGTCGGAATCACCGACGATGCGGTTAAGCTCAGGCTGTTCCCGTTTTCTCTTTGGGATAAAGCCAAAGCATGGTTGCACACTATCCCTCCTTAGACCGCTGCTGCATGGGATGCTCTTTTGTCAAAGTTCTTAGCAAAGTTCCACCCGGTGGATAAGATAGTGAATGTTCGGTGAGAGATAGCTACATTTAGACAGCTTGATCAAGAATCCTTGTCTGATGCATGGGAGAGATTTGCTGAGCTGCTACGTGGATGTCCGCAGCATGGTTGTGAGCCCTGGAATGTAGTAGAAATTTTCTATTTTGTCGTTGAACCAAACTACGGGGTGATAATCGACACTGCTGCAGGAGGAACAATAATGAATCTAACTCCTGACGAAGCTATGAGGATTATCCGTGATACTGCTTCACATATCACTTACTGGACTGTCGGATGGAATGCACCAAGGGGTGCCAGGAATTTATTTGAGGTAAATGCAGTCATGCCACCAAGGGAGACTACACATCAGGCTTCTGATAAGATGGTGATGCTATCAAGATCAACTCCCCCCCCCCCCCCCGCTCAAGTTATGGCGATCACATGTCAAGGTTGTGGAAACCTTGGGCATCATGCCTACGAGTGCCCCACAGGTGATCAAACCACTGATTTGTCGAATATTTCTTTTGATGAGAGTGTAAATTTCTTAAATAGTCAAAACCGGTCAGTGCCATTTAATAATATGTATAACCCGGGTTTGAGAAGTCATCCGAACTTTTTGTGGAATCAAAACGCTCCTAGACAGCGATGGCAAGGGGGCCAGCATCAATATGATGCTCAAGCCTCCGGAAGCCAGCCACGGCCACCACACCCGAGTTATGCGCAACCTGTGTTAAAAAACTTGAGGTCCGGAGATGAAGTGTAAAATATTGCGGAACACACTTCACAAAACCTTTCAAAAGGTAGCACAACAGTGATAATGAGAAGAATGAATAGTACTATGGTATTGAATATCTCCTTACAATGCGAGGTATACATGGCGAAACATGATTCATAAGAATCACGGAGGAGAGAAGCACAAAACACAAGTGTAAAAACAAGCCGCAGCGACCTGGCACTTGAGACCGCCAGACCGCGCGAACAAACAAGCTGGACGGAAGCCGCTGAGACCGCGCGAACAGAATACAGACCGCACCTGCCAGACCGCAACCCCAGACCACCAACCCGCTGCTTATTAATTCCTCTGCTGAACAAAATAGTTCGCACTTCTTGATCGCCCAGACCGCATAGTCTTGATCAAAGAAGAACCCGCGAACACTGAACAAGAACTGCAACCTGTGACAGACCGCAACTCAAGACCGCCTGGCCACTTAAGACCGCCTGATCAACTGAGCCCGTTGCACAGACCGCGAACACCTAAACACAGTCCGCCCGGACTGGTTTATTCAAAGCTGGAAGAAGGAGACAAGCTGACCGCAAACTGCAAACCGCTTAACCTGCGAACACAGAAATCGGTCAGACTAAATCTCAAACCGCGCGACCTCAAAAAGAGATCGGCACACTCATGCCAACTTTGAGTTCTTACAGTTTTCGTTCTTGTTATGAATGACGGGCCCTACACCCCTATTTATAGGCGGGTAGATGGATGTCGTCACCGCACAACCAGGATACAACAACCGCCCATCAGATCGCAAGCGGTCTCGCAAAGCAGACCGCCCGAGCTCGGCATAACTCACAGCTCCTTTATTAAACCTTGCGGTTAGAACCAAACCGCCTGGTCACCCGCGGTCTCCGAAAATAGACCGCCCGGTCTTATTGCAAAGCAAGTAACTTCTTCAGAAACTAGACCGATGAGACTAGTCGACAGACCGCCCGGTCACTGCAAGAAGGCAGACCAAGAACATCTGGCCGACTTAGGACAAGTCGCCAGACCAACACGCGCAAGCTGCTCGGACAAAAGAGGCGGTCTCCCAGATCAGACCGCTCAGACCAAACTGCTGAGACAAACCGACAGAAAACAAGCGCAGACCGCGCGATCTCGGCGGTCTCCAATCTTCAGACCGCCCAGCTCAATTTCACTTCCACTTCAAAAATTTAACACTCCCCCTTGAAGTGGGAAGTGGAAATCAGCCCAAGCAAACTTCGCAACCGACCAAAATGTCCGTTCTCCAGTGGCTTAGTAAAGATGTCAGCAACGTTCTCCTTGCTCTGCACATGCTCCATAATCAGAGATCCCTCTAACACCTTCTCACGAATGAAATGATGATGAATCTCTATGTGCTTCATACGCGCGTGACAAACTGGATTGTTCACCAGTTTGAGAGCACTCTCGTTGTCACCACGTAGCAGAGTAGGACCTCCCACCTCCCTATGAATGTCCTCCACCAACCTCCTAAGCCAGATGGCTTCCTGAGCCACCAAAGCCAAAGCTTTGTACTCCGCTTCCATGGTAGAGACAGACACGGAATCCTGCTTCTTGTTGCACCATGATATATCTGTAGAGCACGTCTTAGAATCCTGCTTCTTGCTACACCATGATATAGCTGTAGAGCCCATCATAAAGACGTATCCAGATGTTGATCTCCGATCATCCGAATCCCCTCCATAATCAGCATCCATGTACCCGTGCAAGCAAAAGCCCGAATCTCTCCCGTAGAAGAGACCCAAATCTGAGGTGGATTTGACATACTTCAATATACTCCTAGCCGCCACAAGATGAGGCTTCCGAGGCTCTGCAATAAACTGACTCACCCTGCCAACTGCATAAGCAATATCTGGCCTCGTGATCGTCAAGTATAACAAGCTTCCGACCAAAGCCCGGAACACCAAAGGATCGGTAAGAACCTTCCCTTCATCTCGACGAAGATGAACTCTAACCTCCAGTGGAGTAGAGCTGCTCTTCCCCCCTTCCATGCCGAATCTCTTCACGATTCGATCCGCATAGCCCTTCTGGGAAACGAGCATAGCGCTCTCTCTTCTCTCCACTTCGAGCCCAAGGAAATGGTAGAGCTCGCCCAAATCCTTCATCTCAAATCTGATAGCTAGCTCAGCACGAAGCCTAGCTACCTCCATCTCAGAATTCCCCGTGATGATCATATCGTCCACATACAGCAGCACCAAGACCTGAAGCTCCCCCATATTCTTAACAAACAAGCTCGAATCAGAATTAAAAGCAAAGTACCCGCAAAACTGGAGGTATTCTGCGATCTTCCCGTACCACACCCGAGGCGCTTGCTTCAAGCCGTAAAGAGCCTTCTTGAGCTTGCAAACATATCTTGGGTGCTCTTCGGATACATACCCAGGTGGCTGATCCATGAAGATATCCTTGACACTCTCGCCATATAAGAAAGCGTTCTTCACATCGAGTTGTCAAATATTCCACCCTTGGCAAGCAGCCAATGCGATCACCACCCAGACCGAAGTCATCTTGGCAACAGGGCTAAATGTTTCTTCATAATCCTCCCCATACTTCTGAGAGAAACCTCGAGCTACAAGGCGAGCCTTGTACCGCTCAATACTTCCGTCAGCCTTCTTCTTCAGCTTGAAAACCCACTTGCAAGTCACCGGAGTAACCCCCTCAACCTTAGGCACCAAGTCCCAAGTCTCATTCTTCCTGAGGGCAGCCATCTCTTCATCCATGGCTCCTTCCCACTCCTTGACTCCAACAGTGTTTTCATAACAAGATGGCTCTCTCTCATCCAGGTGACCTGCAAAGAAACATGAGACAAAGCTCACCAAATTCCCGCCCGTATACCGATCAGGTGGAATAATGGTCCTCTTGGACCTCCTCTGAGCTTGAATCTGAACCACCTCTTCCACTGCAGCTTCTGGACTAGTTTTCCTCTCAGGTAGACATAGAGCCTCGCTCCCCCTGCTTCCAGAACCCGAAGCACCTGATCCTGAGCTAGTAATACAAGGAGCACCTGGAGAAACAGGTAACTCCACCAGAACTTCTCGTGCAGCTTCCACTGGTCCACCATCCCCCCTGCTTCCTTGTAACTCAACAGAAGAGTTACCTTGGTATGACGTCAGCACATCGAATACCACATCCATTGAGACCACATATCTTCGTATCTCAATATCCATGCATCTCCACCCCTTCTTCTGGTCATAATAACCAACGAAGACTAGCTTCCTTGCCTTAGCATCTATCTTCGTTCGAAGGGCATCCGGAACATACACATAGTAGGTAGAACCGAACACTCAAAAGTGTTCCACGCTTGGCTTCTCCTTAAACATCAACTCATGAGGGGTCTTCATGCCAAGAGCAACCTCTTATCGATGCCGAAGAGTAAGTAATTGACCCTAACCAATGTACGCGCAACGTTACGCTGAACAATTCCACCAAGTTCGATGAAAACATTTCATCGAATCTAGCTAGGGTCATGCTGCAAGCTCCATGAAAACATTTCGTTAAAGAGTCCATCTGCATGTTTCTATGACACGGGTTCACTATTCAAAGTATCGAGCTTTCATTTTCATGTTCAAGAGTTCGTCCAATTTTATGTTCAAAATTAGCTTTTCTTTTTGACGGAGGCCGGCACTTTCTCCTAATTTTTCACTGACTTTTAGAAATACGTCTTGTACACACACTTTTTAGAAAATTGTCCAACACGAAAGTTGTAGATTTCGACGAGATCTACAACTTTCGTGTTGAACACTTTTCCTAAAAATGCATGTACAAGACGTATTTCCAAAAGGCGCGAAATCTGGGCGTATTTTCAAAGTACGCCTTGTACATGCATTTTTAGGAAAAGTGTTCAACACAAAATCTACTACTTTAGTGTTGGACAATGGTACAAGGGGTATTTTCAAAATACGCAAAAAATTAGGAGAAAATGCGGTGCGAATAGCCAAAACTGCGGTGCTAATAGTAGCGCCTAAAATAGCCGCACAGACATTCCCTCCTGCCCAAAAGGACTTTGGGATACTCTTGGCATGAAGCCAACATTTGCAAGTCTCCATCAGGTGATGGATCTTCCGCTCTGCAACTCCATTCTGTTGTGAAGTGTGAGCACATGAAAGCTCCCTTTGGATGGCATGCTTCCTGCAGAAGCTAAAGAACTCCTTGGAGGTGAACTCCCTCCATTGTCTGTTCTGAACTTCTTCACCCGCAGGTTTAGCCAAACTTCCACTAGCTCCTTGAACTCCACAAACCTTTCGAACGCCTCTGACTTCTCCTTCAGAAAATACACCCAAGTATATCTGGTGAAGTCATCAACCAAGATTAGCATATACCTGCTATCTCCAAGACTGGAAGTGTTGGTAGGTCCAAACAGATCACCATGGATGCACTCTAATGGTCTTTTAATCTGCTTGTGATTTGCCAAATAGAAAGCGTTGAGCTTTACCAAACTGACAACCTGCACAAACATGGACCATCTACAAAAGATGACAAGCTAGGCAGACCTTCACCAGGCCTCTACCCGCCATAGCTTTCAGCTTATCCATCCCAACATGCCCAGCCTTTCATGCCAGATTAGCAGCACTATCGTTAGCCCTCATTTTATCAACATAAGAACTTGTTGAAAGAACAAACAAGTCCTTCACCCGTCTCCCAACATGAGTGACTTCAGCTTCCACCGCTGAAATGTTTCGGAGAAATTTCACTTCTGTTGGACCAAACAGAACGTGATAGCCAGCGTCCACCGCATTGGTCATCGAGAAGAGGTTCTTTTTCATCCCCGGAACATGATAGACACTCTTCAACGTGAGAGTACCTCTATCATCGTTCAATTAAACCACACCCTCCTTCTCAACTGCATGAATAGTATCGTCAGCCGTAATGATAGCATCATTACCTGTATATGTCTGCAACGAGGAGAACTTCGAGACTCATCCCCCAGTGAGGTGATGACCATGCCCAGAGTCCAAAATCCAATCATCTTGATAGTTGATGGAAGTCATGGCCCGAACACACGTGCCCGCCATGAAGCTCCTCCACCACCCCAACTATCTTCAGCATTGGAACCAGACTCCTCCTTCCCTGCAGCATGCCCCGTGTTGGAACAACCCTATTACTGATTTGGGCTAGGATTACTATATGTTGACTAGGATCAAGTTGACCCCAATGTATAGTCAATGGATCAAGAGTTTAGGCTGATAGATCTTAAGAAAAGATAAGTTTTTCTGCGTTCGAGCGAACTCCACACTGCGTTCGAGTGAAATGCTATCTGGGTTCGACGAACGGCATGCTCTCTGCATTCGACGAATGGCTTGCTCTCAGCGGTCGATGATCTTCAATCTCAGCAGCTCAGCGGTCGACGAAATTATTCAGTTCTGCGGTCGACGATTTTGCTCAGTTCAGCGGTCGACGAATTCTTCAGTTCGACGAACTCAGCTCTGCGTTCGAAGAATAGTATCAGATGTTCAGATCGACAAAAGATCTCCTCAGCTCAACTAATTCAACTCTTCCAGCCAGATTCAATTGAGGTCGACGAACTCAACATTGTGTTCGACGAAAATGTTGAGATCAACAAAAATTCTTGAGATCGACGAAACTTGTTCAGATCGAAGAAATGTCTTATTTCAGTTCAGAATTTCAGAAAGATTATTCTTATTCCATTCTCAGAACTCAAATCTTCTACAACATCTCTATTCTTCCAGATAAGTAAGGATAATATATTTCCTTTTATTATTTCGAAAATAGCCGTTGACATTTCTCGGAAAAGGACATTTCATGGAAAAGGAAAGAGATATACGGCGTGTCAGATTTATGGTTCCCAGATATATTTATTCCTTAATTCAAGGGATTTGATTTTCAAATATTATCAAAAGAAAAAAGGAAGAAGATATACAGTATTACTTCCATTGTTTCACGACAGGAAACATTACAGAACATATCAAAAAAATAGCTGTAACAGAGAAAAAGAAAGAAGAAGGTTACAGGAAGAAACAGAAGAACAAAAAGCTACAGATCTTCATCTTCTTCCTCAAGCAGCATTCATACACTGAGAACACCAACACTATCTCTCAGATCTCTGCTGCAAGATCAGATCTTTAAAAGAGCAACAAAAATCTGAATAACTTATTCTTCCAGATTAATCAGCTACAGGGATGATCATTTCAAGAGAAAGCTTCCATCCTCTACTGTCAACAATTCTATATCAGACGGAGGAGCTTTTCAACATCAAATCCACTAGAGTATTCTCTCAGAATCTTGACAGAGAAGAACATTCAAACTCTTCTTATCCCCTCTTGTACAGGGTTATAACTCCCTTCAAAAGTTAACCCCTTGTGGTAGGGCACCTGATCAAAAACCTGTGGTTTGGTTAGAGCACCTGATCAAAAGCTCCTTAGTGTGTGGACACTTGAACAAAAACCCCTTGGTGATAGGGCACCTGATCAAAAACCTAGTGGATCCTACCAAGTGTGGTAGAAGAGTAGACGTACCCAGGTTTATTGGGGAACTACTATAAAAATCCTTGTGTCGTATGTGTGCTTGTCTATTTTCTGTGTGCTGTGCTGTGTTGATTTGTTTCTTTATTTAGATTTTATAAATCACTCTGCTATACACATATATATAACACTATTTTAAATCCGCTATAAAATTAAGGGAAATGTTTTTAATACTCTATTCACCCCCCCCCCCCCCCCCTCTAGAGTAAATCTAAGATCTAACCTCACCTTAATTGGTATCAAAGCGTGGTTGATTATATCAATTACTTTCAACTGATATTCAATTGACTTTCAATTGGTATCAGAGGTAGCTTGATTTTACAGGCTAACACCTGAATCATAAGATCAATTAGATCTTATTTTATTCTAGAGTTTTATTTTTCTAAAAACTCATGGCACGGAACAAAGAATATTCTAGCACAAGACCTCCTATGTGCAATCTCAGTAAGTTTGCACTTTGGAAGGCAAGGATTAGGTTGTACATGAATTCTATTGATGAGGAAATCTTTAATGTTATTTTGACAGGGCCTCCAACAGCTACAGCAGCAACAAGTGCTGAAACCAAAACTAATAATAATGTTGTTCCACCTCACGAGTGGACTGAAGCCCAAAAAAACAAAGAAGTGCAGATGCAAAAGCTATGAACATTCTGGCACAAACAATGTCTGATGACATTTTTCAGAAATTGGTGGAATGCACCTCAGCAAGAGAAATCTGGATCTCTCTCAACAATATGGTTGAAGGATCAGCAGAGGAAAGAAAGGACAGAAGATCCCACCTTATTTCTCAGTATGAGAATTTCAAAAAGGGAGAATCTGAGACAGTGGCTGACATGTATAACAGGCTCAGCCTCATAATCAATGAGCTGAAGACCTTGGACAGAGTGATCTCCATCACTGAGATCAATGATAAGATCCTTATGTGCTTCCCCAGCACATGGGACTCTAGGATCTGGCCAATCAAGGAACCAGAAGCCTTAATGAGATCTCAACTGAGAGCTTGTTAGGCAAACTCAAATCCTATGAGCAGCTCATCAAATCTAGGGAAGCTGAGCAATCTACTTCATCTCCAGCATCCAAGAAGGAGAGAAGCATAGCTTTTCAAGCTGAAGAAGAAGAAAAGGCTCCAAGAGATGAGGAGTTCATGAGCCTTCTAGCCAAAAAGGTTTTACAAGATGGCTAAGAAGGATTTCAGAAAGAAGGATTTCAGAAAGAAGGACTCCAGATCAAGGGAAAAGCCAAGGTATGACAAGTCAAATTCTAAAGAAATTATTTGTTATGGCTGAAGGAAACTTGGACACATTCTGCGAGACTGTCCAGAAAATCAGAAGAAGGAGAAGAGAAAAGAAAAGGAAGATAAAAGACACTCCAGCAAGTCTTCCTCCCACAAGCAAAAACACAAGGGAAGAGGATTTGTAGCAGAAACTTGGAGTGAAACTGAATCAGAATCATCATCCAGCTCATATGATGATGAAGAAGAATCAAAGGAGAATGACCAATGTCTGATGGCCATTTATGACTCAAGCAGTGAGTCAGAGAATGCATCTTCATTCAGCTCTTCTGATGATGAAGATAATGAAGAGAAAAGAATTTCTGCATGATGGCTATCAATGCATCAACAACAACTCAGATGAAGAAGAATCAGAAGCTGACAATGATGCAGATCAGGTAATCTCGAATTTTGATTTCAATTTAATTGAATTCAAAGATGAATTCAACGTTCTTTGCTTAGACTTAATAAAATCTGAGAAGGGAATAATCTCTCTCAGAAATAAGCTAGCTGAAATAAACAAATTAAGTGAAGATAATGCTATTCTTAAAAAAGAATTGGCTGCCTCCAGAGAACATATCATTCTCATTGAGAATAAACTATCTGAGGCTAAGAAATTTGAAGATTCCCTAAATGTGAGAAGCATCAAACTAATGGACATTACAAGCACAGTAAATGCCAAATTAAGTGGCAAACTAGGCTTGGGTGCATCATTAAGTGAACCACCTCTGATTAAGAAGAACATACTGTCTAAACCTATAAAATTCATTTCTGCTAAGAGCAAAGAGGTTATAGATGTAAATAAATACATTTCAAGTAAGGCTGTCAAGAATAAAGGAATTCAGCAGAATTCGTCGAACGGAGCTCGACGAAATGAATTCACTTCGTCGAACGGAGCTCGATGAACTCTGAAGATAGATTTTATGTATATTCATTATTCGAACGGCGCTCGACGAAAGCATGTCTATTCGTCGAACGGCGATCGACGAACTCAGCCCAGTTCGTCGAATGGAAATTATACAGAAAATCTGAACAATTCTAATTCTTCACATACTAACAACCCTTTCACTGAATGGTTAATACCTCCAAGGAGATATCATCCACAAGGTTATAAGGACCAACCTGAAATGACTTTTATTTCAGATTTTTGTGGTAATACAAAAAGACCCAAGGTAGTCTGGGTCAAAAACAACTAGTTTATTTTTCTATTTTGCAGGTACAGAGCTATCCAAACAAGAATGAACAATGGTATTTGGATAGTGGCTATTCAAAACACTTGACAAGAAACAAGGCCAACCTGAACAACTACAAGGCAAAGCATGACCCAAGGTGATCTTTGGAGACTCCAACTGTGGACAAACCAAAGGCTATGGGCAGATCAAGGTTGGAGCAGTGACCTTCAAGGAGGTAGCCTATGTCAAGGGTTTGAAGCACAACTTCATCAACATAAGCCAGTTATGTGATGAAGGTTATCAGGTAACTTTCAATCATTCCTTATGTCTTATTACCAATAATAAAAGCATTAATGTGTTATCTGGTATTAGACATGGAAATATTTATTTAGTCAACTTTGACTCTGCCAATTCTGATATTTGCTTATACAATTCTATAAGTAAAACAAATGAATTATGGCATAAAAGGCTTGGACATATTAACCTTAGAACTACCTCTAAGCTTTCTAAGGACAATCTTGTTAGAGGACTGCCTTCTGGTTCATACAAGAAGGAAGGACTCTGCAGGGCTTGTCAATTAGGTAAGCAGACTAGATGTAGTTTTAAATCTTTATCCAAGAGTGATTCACCTGGGATTTTATATTTGCTGCATTTTGGACCTTTTTGGACCTACTGCAATACAAAGCCTAGGTGGGAAGCATTACTCTTTAGTTATTTTAGATGACTTCTCAAGATTCACTTGGTTGTTCTTTCTTAGGAACAAGTCTGACACCTTCAGTGTTCTGACAAACTTTCTCAGGTCCATCAAGATTGAGTACTCTACTGTAGTTGCATTGATCAGAAGTGATCATGGCACTGAGTTTGAGTCTCTTCTGATAAGAGAATTCTGTGGAAAAGAAGGGATCAGGCAGTGTTTCTCTACTCCTAGAACTCCTCACAAAATGGGGTAGCTGAAAGGAAAAATAGAACCCTTATTGAATCAGCAACTACATTGCTTGCTGATGCTCACTTGCCACTCTCTTTTTGGGCAGAGGCAGTGAACACAGCAAATTATGTGTTGAATAGAAGCCTGATACATAAACTTAAGGGCAAAACTCCCTATGAATTACTTAAGAGTAAAAAGCCTAAGGTTAACTATTTTAAGATATTTGGCTGTAAATGCTATGTGCACAACAATGATAAGAAGTATCTCAGGAAGTTTGAAGCAAAAGCTGCTGAATGCATTTTCCTTGGATATTCTCTTTCTAGTAAAGCATACAAAGTTTACAGCAAATCTACTCTTAAGATAGAAGAGTCCATACATGCATCTTTTGATGAGACTAACATGTTAAAATGAGGAGATGAATACCACCTCTACCAAAAATATTTTGCAGGTACCAACTCTATGTGAAGAGCTCAATGGACTAGATCTACAGAAAGAAGAATCTCCACTTCCATCAACACAAAAATGTTGAAGACAGTGAAGAAGAAGATCATCCAGATCTTGCTGACAAATCAAATCAAGTGACAGCTGAACAAATTCCCAAGTGGATATCAATGCTGAACCAACTCCAACTGTTGACCACATCACAGTTAGAGATCATCCAATATCTCAAATCATTGGTGATATTTCAGCAAGTGTTCAAATAAGGCATCAACTACATCAAAATCAGATGCACACTTATTTTATATCACAAGTTGAACCTCAAACCATAAAAGATGTAGAACAAGATCCAAACTGGATTCTTGCAATGCAAGAGGAGCTCAACCAATTTGAAAGGAACAAGGTATGGGATTTGGTTTCCATGACCAAAAGGCCATCTAGTTTATTGGCACCAAGTGGGCCTTCAGGAACAAGCTTGATGATCAAGGCAATATAGTGAGAAACAAAGCAAGATTGGTAGCCCAAGGATATTCACAGAAAGAATGCATTGACTATGATCAGACCTTTGCTCCTGTTGCAAGACTTGAAGCTATCAGGATTTTTCTTGCCTTTGCTGCATTCAAGAAATTCAACGTATATCAAATGGATGTAAAGAGTGCATTTCTAAATGGAGACATCAAAGAAGAAGTCTATGTGGAACAACCACCAGGTTTCATCTCTCCAACTCACTCCTCTTATGTATTTAAGCTTAATAAAGCTCTTTATGGTCTCAAACAAGCTCCCAGAGCATGTATGAGACCTTAGCTAGTTTTCTTTTAGAGAACAATTTCTGTAGAGACATAGTAGATAAAACCTTATTTTCAGGATACATAAAAATCAAACTCTACTAGTTCAAATATATGTAGATGATATTATTTTTGGCTCTACTGATTCAAATCTATGCAAAAGGTTTTTTAACCTGATGCAATCCAAATTTGAAATAAGTAGTATGGGTGAATTATCATACTTCCTTGGTCTTCAAGTGAAGCAAACTCCAAATGGCATATTCATATCACAATCTAAGTATGCTAAGGAATTAGTGAAAAGGTTTGGTATGTCTGATGCTTCCACCATGAAAACACCCATGCCCTCAAATGTTGTGGTTGATGCTGATGAATCAGGGAAACCTGTTGATCAGAAAGTATATAGAGCAATTGTTGGATCTTTATTTTATTTAACAGCAAGTAGGCCTGACATAATATTTGCTACATGTATTTGTGCTAGGTTCCAAGTTAACCCCAAAGAATCTCACCTAATTTTATTTAAAAGGATTTTGAGAAATATAAAGGGTTGTCCTAATCTAGGACTCTGGTATCCAACAACATCAAAATTTGAATTAACCGATTCTCAGATTCTGATTATGCTGTGTTGGAACAACCTTTTTACTGTTTGGGCTAGGATCACTATGTACTGATTAGGATCAGTTGACCCCATTGTATAGTTTAAGGGTCAAGTCTTTAGGCTGATAAATTAGCTAGAACTTAAGATTAAATCTAAGGTTCCCAATGTTCGACGAATGTCTAGCAGCGCTCGACAATGGCATGTGGCGTTCGACGAATGTCTAGCATCGTTCGACAAATTGTTCTAAGCAGACTGAAGTATTACAGCCAGTTACAGCACTCGACATTCACTGATCAGTGTTCGACGAACGGCTAGCAGTACTCGACAGATGGCTCCCAGCGTTCGACAATTTTTATTAACAGCGCTCAACAGTTTTCCAGCCAGTGTTCGACATATTCTGGACAGCGCTCGACAGATGGCTCCCAGCGTTCGACAGATCATTTATTGAAGCCCAGATTTATTATCAACTATATTCTATCTATCCTAACAGCAAAACGATGAATATAACGGATCTATTTAATATCCTTTGGACGTATTCTGACAGATAAGGAAGGATATTAAACTGAGTTAATATATTCTCTTCTTTCCTTTTTCCAAGGCAGCAATAGTCGTTGACATTTAATGAAAAGGGATCTTTTCACAGTCAAAAATAAAAGGACCTGCCAAAATCGTTTGAGTCGACAGAATTCAAACGTCGTTCTATTACAGAATAAAAAGGATATATATATATAGTATTCAGAAGAACATGATATACGGTTAGACATCTCAGAAGTTCTTCATCTTCTTCATCTTCTTCTACAAGCAGCACAAAACTTCTGAGAACATCATCCTCAAGAACATTCACTCAGAATCTGCTGTAAATTTAGATCTTCTAAAAGAGCAACAAGCAAATCTGAAGAAACCTGTTCTTCCAGATCAAACAGCTACAGGAGATCTTAGTTTTCAAGTGAAAGCTTCTTCATTTTCTGTCAAGCAATTCAATCTGACAGGGGGAGCTTTACAACAACATCCACTAGAGTCTTCTCTCAGCATCTTGACAGAGAAGAACACTATAAACCTTTTCCTTCCCATTTTGTACAGGGTTATAACTCCCTTCAAAAGTTAATCTCGGTGACAGGGCACCTTAGCAAAAACCTGCAGTTTGGTTAGAGCACCTTATCAACAGCTCACCTGGTGTGAGGGCAACCTTATCAACAGCCTCCTAGTGGATTCCTACCAAAGGTGGTAGAAGAGTAGACGTACCCAGACTTATTGGGGAACTACTATAGCTCCTTGTGTCTCCTGTGTTTGATTATTTCCTGTGGCACTGCTGTTTGTTTTGTTATTACATTTACTTAATTTTCTGTTATATAATTTTCACACTGCTTACACTTATATGTAACACTATTTTAATTCCGCTATAAAAACTAAGAAAAAGTTTAATACTCTATTCACCCCCCCCCCCCCCCCCCCCCCTTCTAGAGTAACTTAAGATCTGACCTCCACTTTCAATTGGTATCAGAGGGGTGTTGATTCGTTACAGACTAACATCTGAATCACAAGATCAACCAGATCTTAATTTGTCTAGAGCTCCTTTATCTAAGAATTTTATATCATTCAAAACTCATGGCACAAAACAAGGAATATTCTAGCACAAGACCTCCTATGTGCAATCTCAATAAGTTTGCACTATGGAAAGCAAGGATTAGGCTTTATATGAACTCTATTGATGAGGAGATTTTCAATGTTATTCTTACAGGACCTCCAGCACCTACAGCAACAACCAGCACTACTGCAACAACAGACAACACTGCTGTTCCACCTCCTGAGTGGACTGAGGCTCAGAAGAAGCAAAGAAATGCAGATGCAAAGGCCATGAACATTCTGGCCTTAACTATGTCAGATGACATATTCCAGAAAGTAGTTGAGTGCACCTCAGCAAAAGAAATCTGGGAATCTCTCAACAACATGGTGGCAGGCTCAGCAGATGAAAGGAAAGATAGAAGATCTCACCTGATCTCTCAATATGAGAACTTCAAGAAAGGAGAATCAGAAAATGTTGCTGATATGTACAATAAGCTCAGCCTCATAATAAATGAGCTGAAATCTCTGGACAAAGTGATCTCACTCACAGAGATCAATGATAAAATTCTTATGTGCTTTCCCAGCACATGGGACTCCAGAATCTGGCCAATTAAAAGAAGCCAGAAGCCTAAATGAAATCACCACTGAAGCTTTGTTGGGCAAGCTCAAATCTTATGAGCAGCTTATCAAAAGTAGGGAAATTGAAGAATCCACTTCATCCTCAGCACTCAAGAAGGAGAAAAGCATAGCCTTCAAAGCTGCAGAAGAAGAAGGACCAACTCCTACCAAAGAGGAGTTGCTGAGTTTCATAGCCAAAAGATTCTATAATATGACTAAGAAAGATTTCAAAAAGAAGTCATCAAGAAGCTATGACAAGCCAAGGTATGACAAAAATCACTCTAATGAAATTATATGTTTTGGTTGCAGAAAGCCAGGACATATTGCTCCTGAATGTCCAGAGAATCAAAACAAAAAGGACAGAAAGGAGAGAAAAAGGGAAAAGGAAGAAAGGAAAGGTTCTAGCAAATCCTCCTCCCACTCACACAAAAAGAAAGGTAGAGGATTTGTAACAACATCCTGGAGTGAAACAGAATCTGAATCAGAATCTTCATCTGGTTCTTCTGATGAAGAAGAAACAAAAGAGAATAGCCAATGTCTACTGGCAATTTATGACTCAGACTGTGAGTCACAATCTGAATCTTCATCAAGCTCCAGTGATGATGAAGAAGAAAAGAACTTCTGCATGATGGCAATCAATGCCTCAGCCAGCAAATCTGATGAAGAAAATTCAGAATCAGAAGAAGAAAATGATGCAGATCAGGTAATGTCTGGTTTTGATTTTACTTCAGATGAATTCAAAGCTGAATTCAAAGTCCTTTGCTCAGACTTACTCAACTCTGAGAAAGAAATAATCTCACTCAGATGTAAGTTAGCTGAAATGAAAAAGATGAGTGAAGAAAATGCAAACCTTAAGAAAGATTTGGCTGCCTCCAGAGAACACATTGTTCTCATTGAGAATAAACTTTCTGAGGCCAAGAAATTTGAAGAATCCCTAAATGGGAGAAGTATCAAACTGATGGACATCACAAGCACAGTCAATGCTAGACTTAATAATAGCAAACTGGGCTTGGGTGCCTCATCAAGTGAGCCATCTCTGATTAAGAGAAATATCCTCTCCTCACCTATAAAATTTATTTCTGCTAAAGGCAAAGAAGCTGCAAAAAGAGATAAAGATATTTCAAGCAAGTCTGTTAAGGATAAAAGAATTCAAAAGAATTCGTCGAACGGAGATCGACAAAAAGGTTCAAATTTGTCGAACGGAGCTCGACGAAGTCTGAAAACAGATTTTCAGTATAGTTATCAGATGAACAATAGTCGACCAATTTATCCAAATTTGTCGAACAGATACTATACAGGAAATACTAGAAATCTTACTCCCAAACAAACTAAAAATCCTTTCACTGAATGGATAATACCTCCAAGGAGATATCATCCACAAGGCTATATGGACCAGCCTGAAATGTCATTTATTTCTGAATTTTGTGGTAACACAAAAGGACCCAAGGTAGTCTGGGTCAAAAAACAACTAGTTTATGTTTTTGTCTTTGCAGGTACATGGCCATCCAAGATTAAATCAAAAATGGTACTTGGATAGTGGCTGCTCAAAGCACATGACAGGAAACAAGGCCAACCTGAAAAATTACAAGGCACAGCTTGGACCCAAAGTGATCTTTGGAGATTCCAACCATGGTCAAACCAAAGGCATTGGTCAAATCAAGGTTGGAGCAGTAACATTCAAGGAAGTCACCTATGTGAAGGGTCTGAAGCACAACCTCATCAGCATAAGTCAGTTATGTGATGAAGGCTATCAGGTAACCTTTAATAAATCAGAATGTATTATCAAGTCATCTGATAATGTCATTGTTTTATCAGGTATTAGACAGGGTAACATATATTTAGTAAATTTCAATTCCTCTAAATCAGAAATTTGCCTGTTTAATGAGCTAAGCAAACCTAGTGAACTATGGCATAAAAGATTAGGGCATATAAATCTTAGAACAATTGCCAAACTATCTAAAGATAATCTAGTTATAGGTTTACCATCAGGATCATATAAGAAAGAAGGTTTATGTAGGGCATGCCAGCTAGGAAAGCAAACCAAAAACAGTTTTAAATCCTTATCTAAAAGTGATTCACCTAGAATCTTATTTTTGCTACATATGGACCTTTTTGGACCTATAACAATAAAGAGTTTAGGAGGGAAGTCTTACACTCTAGTTATTGTAGTTGACTTCTCTAGATTCACATTGGGTATTCTTTTTGAGAGAAAAGTCAGATAACTTTAAAGTTCTTACAGACTTTCTTAAGAGCATACAGATTGAATACTCTACTGTAGTTGCATTGATCAGAAGTGATCATGGCACTGAGTTTGAGTCTCTTCTTATGCAAGAATTCTGTGAGAAGGGAGGTATCAGGCATTGCTTCTCAGCTCCTAGAACTCCTCAACAGAATGGGGTAGTTGAAAAGGAAAAATAGAACCCTAATTGAATCAGCAAGAACATTGCTTGCAGATGCTAATTTGCCACTATTCTTTTGGGCAGAAGCTGTTAGCACAGCAAACAATGTTCTGAATAGAAGTTTGATACACAAACTTAAGGGTAAACTCCTTATGAATTACTTAAAGGGAAGAAACCTAAAGTTGATTATTTCAGAACTTTTGGTTGCAAATGTTTTGTTCATAACAATGATAAGAAATATCTTATAAAATTTGAACCAAAATCTGAAGAAGGAATTTCTTAGGATATTCAATAGTTAGCAAAGCATATAGGGTATTTAACAAATCCACTCTTAAAATAGAAGAATCCGTGCATGTTTCCTTGATGAAACTAACATGTCTTACAAGGAGAAGAACTCTTCTACCAAGAATGCTTTGCAGGTACCAGCTCTATGTGAAGAGCTTAATGAACTAAATCTACAGTCAGAAGATTCAATGCAACCATTAGCTCAAAACCTTGAAGATAGTGAAGAAGAAGATCATCCAGATCTTGTTGATTATCAGAATCAAGCAACAGCAGAACATCCTCCACAGGATACAATTACTGAACAAAATCCCCAAATAAATACCACTGCAGAATTAACTCCAACTGTTGATCACATCACAGTTAGAGATCACCCAATTTCACAAGTGATTGGTGATATTTCAGCAGATGTTCAGACAAGACATCAACTACACCAAAATCAGATGCATACTTGCTTTCTATCACAAGTTGAACCTCAAACCATAAAAGATGCAGAACAAGATCCAAATTGGATTCTTGCAATGCAAGAGGAACTCAACCAGTTTGAAAGAAACAAAGTTTGGGATTTGGTTCCAAGACCAAGAGACCATCCAGTCATTGGCACCAAGTGGGTCTTCAGGAACAAACTTGATGATCAAGGAAATATTGTGAGAAATAAAGCAAGGCTAGTAGCTCAAGGATATTCACAGGAAGAAGGCATAGACTATGATCAAACATTTGCACCTGTGGCAAGACTTGAAGCTATCAGAATATTTTTAGCATTTGCTGCATATAAACAATTTAAGGTATATCAAATGGATGTAAAAAGTGCATTCCTAAATGGAGATATCAAGGAAGAAGTCTATGTGGAACAACCACCAGGTTTCATCTCTCCAACTCACTCTTCTTATGTATTTAAGCTTAATAAAGCTCTCTATGGTCTCAAACAAGCTCCCAGGGCATGGTATGAGACCTTAGCTAATTTTCTATTGGAAAACAAGTTCTGTAGAGGCCTAGTAGACAAAACCTTATTTTTCAGAATACATAAAAATCAAACATTGCTAGTTCAAATATATGTAGATGATATTATTTTTGGCTCTACTGATTCAAATTTATGCATTAAGTTCTCTAAACTTATGCAATCTAAATTTGAAATGAGTAGCATGGGTGAATTATCATACTTCCTTGGTCTTCAAGTGAAGCAAACCTCATCAGGAATTTTCATTTCACAATCCAAGTATGCTAAGGAATTAGTAAAAAGGTTTGGAATGTCTGATTCCTCTCCCATGAAAACACACATGGCTTCTAATGCTGTCATTAATGCTGATGAATCAGGGAAACCTGTTGATCAGAAGGTGTATAGATCAATTGTTGGCTCATTACTCTATTGACAGCTAGTAGGCCTGATATAATGTTTGCTACTTGTATTTGTGCTAGGTTTCAAGTCAACCCTAAAGAATCTCATCTATCTTTACTAAAAAGAATTTTAAGATATATAAATGGCTGTCCTAATCTAGGTCTCTGGTATCCAACAGCATCTGAATTTGAATTAACTGGATTCTCAGACTCAGATTATGCTGGATGCAGAGTAGACAGAAAAAACACATCAGGAACTTGTCAGTTTCTTGGTGATAGGCTTGTGTCTTGGTTTTGTAAGAAGCAGACATCTGTGTCCACATCAACAGCTGAGGCAGAATACATTGCTGCAGGCAGTTGCTGCTCACAGATACTGTGGATACAAAATCAACTTCTAAACTATGGTATCAACTTAAATCAATCAATTATATTTTGTGACAATACTAGTGCAATATCTATAGCACAAAATCCAGTTCTCCATAGTAGAACTAAACACATAGAAATAAGGCACCACTTTATCAGAGATAATGTGGATAAAAATAATTTTCCCTACAGTTCATCTCCACTGATTTACAAAGAGCAGATATTTTCACCAAACCCTTGGATGAAAAGAAACATATTTTCTTTATGAATCAACTGAGAATGATAGATGGAGACTCAATTTGTTGAAAATTATATTTTCTATCCTATCCAAAATATTTTTTTTGTCGAACGAAGAACGACAAATTTTTATTCGTCGAACGATGGTCGACAAAAACCTACATCTTCAAGAGTCAGTAAAGAAAATCTCGTTTGTCGAACGGCAGTCGACGAAATTTTTTTTATTTTAAAAGTCGGTTCGACTTCAGATTTAATTAGGTTTTGCCGAACAGCGCTCCTCGAATTCTCCTCCCTATTTTCTCGACTATATAACACTTATTTTATCTTATTCTAAGTTTTGCGCCTACAGAAATCGTCTTTCCCTCCAGTTCCTCTCTGCACTTGATCTTCAACTTTCTTTGCAGGAACTATGGCGATTCCTCAGGCTTCTCTGCACCTAATGAAGTTTGACGCGGGCTTTGACATTGACATGGACTCGTTTGCACAGTCAGACCAAATCTTCAAGGATATTCTTCAAACGCTTGATGAATAACATCTAAGGAAATTTCTAAGCACCAGGCAGAAGATAGCTATTGCAGAGATAAAGGAATGGGTTTTCACTACAAAATCAGTCGATGAAAGTTTGTCGGGAACAATATCAGGTCATCATGTCTCTCTCTCTCCCACCATCCTTTCTGAAATCTTTTGTCTTGAAAATGGTGAAGATGAGTTAGACATAAGCTCAAATGAATTTGATGAAGCTTTAGTCAAAATGGGCCATTTGACTGGAAACCCTAGCCACATTCTGAAAAAGAATCTGTCTCAAGACTACAAGTTCTTAGCAGATATTGTTGGAAAAGTCTTGCTGGGCAAGACTTCTGGGCATGACTATATCAGTAGGCACCAATTTCTATTAATGGTGGCCTTAATGGAGAAGAAGAAAGTCAACTGGGGATCAATCCTTTTTGACCTAATTAAAAAGAAAAACTCTACAGAGAATGTATGCTTTGGAAGAATCTTAGGAATCTTTCTGCAGGAAAGGCATCCAGAACTTCTGGTGTCACCAAAAGTAACAATAAATGCCAGCAAGAGGCTGACCTCAGCACTCTTTGCTAAATGGGATAGAATAATTCCCAAGAAGAATACAGGAGCTGAGGCCTCCAGAAAAAGGAAAGCTTCTGAGGACACAAGGACTGATCAAGTCACTCCCTCTACCACTCTAGAAGATCCTTCCTCAGTTCCTCCTTCCTCTCATATCCTCTCTCCTCCTGCTCCACAATCTCCTGCACATTCTCCTGCTCAACAATCTCCTGCTCATTTTTCATCCCCTCCTTCAACTGCAATATCACTGATCAATGATATTCCAATCATAACCACCCACATCAGTGATGCTCCACCTCCACCCCTATCTTCAGAACCACTACCTACCACACCTCCCTCTCCAATACACAATGAATATCATTCATCTATCCATTCTCCTAGTCCAATCCATCTAGACATTCATACATACCACCAACATCAGCAATATCATTCCTTCAATATCATCTCCATACACTTCACAACCATTCACTAGCCATCCACCAGATTATCCCTCCCTCAACCTCTCTTCTATTGCTGATCAAGTTTTTGATCTTATCCTTCTTAAAATAAGCCAGCTCCTGGATGCAAAACTTGCTCCAGTTCTTCAAGCACTTTCTACTTTATCTTCTAAGATAGCCTCTCTTCCCTCCTCCACTGCTGTCCCTTCTACTAGGGGCCTAGATTCAGGCTGTCCTGAAGCTAGGCAGGGGGAGATGTCCTATGAAGAAGCTCCAGAAATAGAAGGAACTCCAGATGATGATACAGAAGTTACAATTTTTGATACAGATACACCAGTTATAGAAGTAATAAATAATATATGCATTCATCCATCCTGTGATCTATATAGCTTATTATCAAAATTTGATGTCACATATACTTCAAGGGTATCACCATACATAGAGGATCTATCAAAGGCTCTGATTTGCCTTCCTCAGAAAACTCATTCTGACATCATACAAAATTACATATCCTCTATTCCTTCATCCACTGTTCAAGACATTCAAATAAAGGATCATTCTGCAGAATATGAAGATGATCCTGCAGAACTCCTTGATGATACATCAGCCCCACAAATTATTTCTTCACCTCTAATTTCTGTATGGAATGAAGAACCAATGCCAAGCTTTGATGAAATCTGGAGAGAAGCAGATGCAGAGTTTGACAAAGCTGAAGAAGAAAGATTAAAGGCTCAGGAAGCAATCAAGAGAATTGATGATTTATACAATAAGCCAATCTCATCTTCTGACTCTGAAGATGATGATGACAACAGTGATTCTGATGATACACTCTCAAAGAAAAGAAAGAAAAGAACAGCTAAGTCAAAGGCTGCTCCCAAACCTCCAAATCAAATAATGACATTCCTCTGTACATTTTGTATAATGTCCCTCTTGATGAGAAAACTCCTCACTGGATGAAGCTCTCCAGAAATGAGAACAATAGGAGGAAGAAATTCAAGAATACTGACTACATCCCTGACAAACCAGTCAAGCACAATCATCCTCCTCCTCCTCCTCCAGCAGCTGGTGCAACAGGATCAGCAGGTGTATCATTTTCCTCTCAGAGGCCAAGCTCTCATCATTCAAGGAGACCTGGTAGTTCTAGTGGTTCTCAAGCCTCTGGATCAGCCAGTGCTCCTTCCTCTAAGAAATCAGCTCCTATCCTTCAAAGAAGTCAAACCTTTTCCTCTTCTAAAATATCTTCAGAATACAAACTTCACATTTCTGATGGAACTCTTCACAGAGATAGAGTACCTCAAAAGGTCACTCAAAACAAAAATGATTCAGAAAATATTTATTATTTTCCAGATCCAGAAGAAGAGAAACTCTGTCAGATGGCAAGACTAAAAGAAACAATTGGGTATGCACAGATTAAAAAGGCTAAAGCTGAAGGCAAAGACTTCTCAAGTTACTCAACCATGTCAGAATACAGAAGAAAAGAACTTGAAAAATACAAAACAGTTAAAGCATTCAATACTGAGGAATATATTGATATGCACCCAGAAGCATTTATTCCTCATGTTAAAGAACAGAAAATCATTGGTGCTCAAGACTTGTTTATCAGCAAAAAGAAATCAGAAGACCCGAACAGAAAAATCATATTCAAGCCACCTTCTCAGGACAAAAAGTCGTAAATAAATTGCTTGGTTATGAATGTAAAGTTTCTGAACTCAGAGCACTTATTTTTATTTTTATCTGATGATCTATTTTTATCTATCAGATATATTTCATTTCATTATTGCTCTATTCAGCTGCATCTATTTAATTTTTCTTGTCAAATAGTATCCTAACCCAAATAGGGGGAGATTGTTGGAACAACCCTTTTACTGTTTTGGGCTAGGATCACTATGTACTGATTAGGATCAGTTGACCCCATTGTATAGTTAAGGGTCAAGTCTTTAGGCTGATAAATTAGCTAGAACTTAAGATTAAATCTAAGGTTCCTAGCGTTTGACGAATGTCTAGCAGCGCTCGACAAATGGCATGTGGCGTTCGACGAATGTCTAGCATCGTTCGACAAATTGTTCTAAGCAGACTGAAGTATTACAGCCAGTTACAGCACTCGACATTCACTGATTAGTGTTCGACGAACGACTAGCAGTACTTGACAGATGGCTCCCAGCGTTCGACAGTTTTTATTAACAGCGCTCAACAGTTTTCCAGCCAGTGTTCGACATATTCTGGATAGCGCTCGACAGATGGCTCCCAGCGTTCCACAGATCATTTATTGAAGCCTAGATTTGTTATCAACTATATTCTATCTATCCTAATAGCAAAACGACGAATATAACGGATCTATTTAATATCCTTTGGACGTATTCTGACAGATAAGGAAGGATATTAAACTGAGTTAATATATTCTCTTCTTTCCTTTTTCCAAGGCAGCAATAGCCGTTGACATTTAATGAAAAGGGATCTTTTCACAGTCAAAAATAAAAGGGCCTGCCAAAATCATTTGAGTCGACAGAATTCAAACATCGTTCTATTACAGAATAAAAAGGATATATATATATATAGTATTCAGAAGAACATGATATACGGTTAGACATCTCAGAAAGTTCTTCATCTTCTTCATCTTCTTCTACAAGCAGCACAAAACTTCTGAGAACATCATCCTCAAGAACATTCACTCAGAATCTGCTGTAAATTTAGATCTTCTAAAAGAGCAACAAGCAAATCTGAAGAACCTGTTCTTCCAGATCAAACAGCTACAGGAGATCTTAGTTTTCAAGTGAAAGCTTCTTCATTTTCTGTCAAGCAATTCAATCTGACAGGGGGAGCTTTACAACAACATCCACTAGAGTCTTCTCTCAGCATCTTGACAGAGAAGAACACTATAAACCTTCTCCTTCCCATTTTGTACAGGGTTATATCTCCCTTCAAAAGTTAATCTCGGTGACAGGGCACCTTAGCAAAAACCTGCAGTTTGGTTAGAGCACCTTATCAACAGCTCACCTAGTGTGAGGGCACCTTATCAACAACCTCCTAGTGGATTCCTACCAAAGGTGGTAGAAGAGTAGACGTACCCAGACTTATTGGGGAACTACTATAGCTCCTTGTGTCTTCTGTGTTTGATTATTTCCTGTGGCACTGCTGTTTGTTTTGTGATTACATTTACTTAATTTTTCTGTTTATATAATTTTCACACTCCTTACACTTATATGTAACACTATTTTAATTCCGCTATAAAAACTAAGAAAAAGTTTTAATACTCTATTCACCCCCCCCCCCCCTTCTAGATTAACTTAAGATCTAACCTCCACTTTCATGCTGGATGCAAAGTAGACAGGAAAAGCACATCAGGAACTTGCCAATTTCTTGGTGATAGGCTTGTTTCTTGGTTTTGTAAGAAACAAACATCTGTGTCTACATCAACAGCTGAAGCTGAATACATAGCTGCAGGCAGTTGCTGCTCACAGATATTGTGGATACAAAATCTGCTCCTAGACTATGGTGTCAACTTAAATAATTCAATTATATTTTGTGACAATACTAGTGCAATATCTATAGCACAAAATATAGTTCTCCATAGTAGGACTAAACACATAGAAATTAGGCACCACTTTATCAGAGATAATGTGGATAAAAATAAAATTTGTCTAATGTTCATTTCTACTGATTTGCAAAGAGCTGATATTTTCACCAAGCCCTTGGATGAAAAGAAACATATTTTCTTTATAAATCAGCTAGGTATGATAGATGGAGATTCAATCTGCAAAAAATTAAGTTTTCAACTTATCCCAATTTCTTCATCGAACTGAGATCGACGAAATCAAGTTTTTCGTCGAACGGAGATCGACAAAGTCATCAAGTTCGTCGAACTGAGATCGACGAAAACTCATTTTTCGTCAAACCCGGTTTTGATGAAGCTTTTATTTCTGATCTGTCATCATAATCAAATCTTTTTATTTTAACTGAATGCCTACAGAAATTGCTTCTCTTTCCAGTTCCTTTGCACTTGATCTCTATTTTTTTTGCAGGAACAGTAGCAATATAAAGATGGCATCCTTCCCTACCTCCTCAAAAGTCCCTTCTTCTAGGGGCCTAGCTCAAGGTCTTCCTGAAACTAGGAATGGGGAGATGTATTGAAGAAGATCTCTTTTTGCCAGGGGGAGATACTTTCCTTTTTGACAGGGGAGCTATTTGTTTTCTGAAGATGCTCAAGCTTCAAGAGGAAATGCTGATGAAGAAGCGTGCTTTCAGTTCTATGAACAAGCTCCACATGATGTAATTTTTGCTCAGGGGGGAGATGTTCTATGAACTAGGCAAGGGGAGAAAGCTGAAGAAGCTCCGGTCTCAGGGGGAGATACTCTCAGGCTAACATATTTTATGAAAGAAGGAAATGATGCATGAAGAAGCTATATATGTTGCAATTTCAGAATACATCTTTTGATATAGAAGAAGCAACAGATACAGATTCAGATTATGACAGATTTAGGAGAAGATGTTTTGACAAGATTCAAATTTTGATTGGCAGCAGAGCACATTGAGAAATATTTGTTTTTTTGTGTTAAGAGCAGATTCAGTTCAGATCAACAATTCAGAAAGATGAAATATAGCAAATACAGTTCAGACAATATCAGAATTCAGAATTCAGAAAGCATAATTCAGAGAAAATCAAAGGTTCTGATTATGTGTTTTTATTAGTTTTATTTTCATTGAAATGTTTCAGAACTCAGAGTATCATATTTTTATATCTGATGAAATATTTAAAATATATCAGATATATATGCTCTGTTGTTCTATTGTTATTCTTTTTCAATTTTTGTCAAATAGTGTCCTAACCCAAATAAGGGGAGATTGTTGGAACAACCCTATTACTGATTTGGGCTAGGATCACTATATGTTGACTAGGATCAAGTTGACCCCAATGTATAGTCAATGGGTCAAGAGTTTAGGATGATAGATCTTAAGAAAAGACAAGTTTTTCTGCGTTCGACGAACTCCACACTGTGTTCGACGAATTGTTATCTGCGGTTCGACGAACGGCATGCTCTCTGCGTTCGACGAACGGCTTGCTATTAGCGGTCGACGATCTTCAATCTCAGCAGCTCAGCGGTCGATGAAATTATTTAAATATGCGGTCGACGATTTTGCTCAGTTCAGCGGTCGACGAATTCCTCAGTTCGACGAACTCAGCTCTGCGTTTGAAGAATAAGTATCAGATGTTCAGATCGACGAAAGATCTCCTCAGCTCAACTAATTCAACTCTTCCAGCCAGATTCAATTGAGGTCGACGAACTCAACATTGTGTTCGACGAAAATGTTGAGATCGACGAAACTTGTTCAGATCGAAGAAATGTCTTATTTCAGTTCAGAATTTCAGAAAGATTATTCTTATTCCATTCTCTGAACTCAGATCTTTTGCAACGGGTCTATTCTTCCAGATAAGTAAGGATAATATATTTCTTTTATTATTTCGAAAATAGCCATTGACATTTCTTGGAAAAGGACATTTCATGGAAAAGGAAAGAGATATACGGCGAGTCAGATTTATGGTTCCCAGATATATTTATTCCTTAATTCAAGGGATTTGATTTTCAAATATTATCAAAAGAAAAAGGGAAGAAGATATACAGTATTACTTCCATTGTTTCACGACAGGACATTACAGAACATATCAAAAAATAGATGTACAGAGAAAAAGAAAGAAGAAGGTTACAGGAAGAAACAGAAGAACAAAAAGCTAACAGATCTTCATCTTCTTCCTCAAGCAGCATTCATACACTGAGAACACCAACACTATCTCTCAGATCTCTGCTGCAAGATCAGATCTTCAAAAGAGCAATAAAAATCTGAAGAACTTATTCTTCCAGATTAATCAAGCGTTGTAAAAGTTTTTAAGCAGGAAGTGGTGGCCGCTTCTACCTCCGCTCTGGTCAGTTATTACTTTTGTCCAAGAGGACCTTCCTATGAATGCAAATCCCTTTTATGATGCCGTGGTAATCAAAGCCATCATAGAGAATTACACGGTACACAAAATTCTGATTGAAATGGGTAGTTCAGTCAATCTTCTCTTCCGCCCAACATTTGAAGCCCTAAAGACCGGAAAGCCTCTGCTTTCCACTGAAGGGCCCCTATATGGCTTCTCGAGAGAGAAGAAGGAAGTGGAAGGCTATGTAAAGCTTCTGGTATCTTTGGGAGGAATAACAAAGTTGATCAGCTTCGTGGTGGTGGATGCCCCGAGCAGCTACTGTGCCATCTTTGGAAGGCCTATTCTAAAAGCCTATCGAGCAGTGGTATCCACTTTCCACTTGGCCCTCAAGTTTGCTACCGAAGGGAGGCCATATCAGATCTAGAGTAATCTGAAAGTAGCTCGGGAGTGCTACATAAAAACTGTCAATATGATCACTGACATTCCACTTCATGAGCTTCCAGTTGAAATCCTTAAAGTGGCTAAGCCTCCGGAAGCTGCGGAAGAGAGTAGAAGGGGCTCACCTGGAACTTGCCCAGGTAACCCAAGAGGTCCCCATTACTGAAGGGGAAGAAAAGAAACTGATCGTCAATGCGGAGCTATCGGAAGATGAAAAAGTTCAACTGATCTCCTGTCACTTGGAGAATTTGGACGTCTTCGCATGGTCGGCGGAAGATATGCCCAAAGTGGATCCGGATGTTGCTTGCCACCATCTCAATGTCTCCCCCGATTTCAAGCCAATCCAGCAGAAGAAAAGGGAGGTGGCAACTAAGCTGGCAGTGCAATAAGAGAAGAAGTTGCCAAGCTTCTTAAAGCCAATTTTATTTCTGAAATCCAGTACCCCACCTAGATGTCCCATGTTGTAATGGTGAAAAAATCGGGGGGGGGGGGGGGGGGGGGGGGGGGGGGGGGGGGGGGGGGGGGGGGGGGGGGGGGGGGGGGGGGGGGGGGGGGGGGG
>JAWHQI010002111.1:0-45666 GCA_033032865.1 Dactylorhiza incarnata
TCATGTGTAATCTCTCTTTTGGGGTGCACTTCATATTCTCACAACTGAAGGCTTTCAAGGATGAGGAGTGGAGCAGGTTTTCAGATGAAAAGGGAATTTTTGCTAAGTCAATTCGTCGAGATGTCACGTGAAGTCCCGATGGCTACGACGAATCCAGACAGAAGCCAGTTTTCCTTTCTGAAGAAGAAATTTCTGTGGCCAAGTCCATTCGTCGGATGTTCACCGTGAATCCCGACGAATATCGACGAATGCTGACAGAAGTCAAAAAGGCAGCTTTGTGAAGGAATTTGTGCGGCTAAGTCAATCGCGAAAGTTTCTCGAGAACTCCCGACGAATCTCGGCGAATGAAAACAGAGATGGTTTTCAAACCTTTGAACTGTCTTCTTAATGGCTAAGTCAATTCGTCGAGTGTTCACGTGAAGTCTCGACGAATGACGGACAGACGGATTTCAAAAATTATGTTTCGTTTTTGAAAATTAGGGTTGGCCGCCATGTACAGTACACTTGTTGATCATTCTTGTTTGTCGCCCAAGCCGTTGGAGGTTCCCTTTAAATACTCCTTTATTTTTAGGGCAAACACGAATGTTAAAAAGAGGAGATAATATTCTAGCCGTCTTCATCATCTTTGCTGAACAAGTTTCTGAGATCTAACTTCTGCGCCGCTCAAGATTCGTTCTCCATTGCTGCTAAAGATTCTCAGATAGAAGGCTTTTGATCTTTTTTCTGCTCTCTCTATTGAAGATCTTTTCAAATAAATCAAAGGGCCTAATCAGATCAGGTTTTGCCGAGTTTCTTCTCTTCTAAATCTTTGAAGGTCCAAGCTTTCAATCTAAAGGAAGAAGAAGACTCAGTCTTTCAAGATCTGAAGTTAATCTCTGTTGAGATTTAGAAGAAGTTTTGTATTTCAATCTCTATTTGATTTCTGTAGGAGTTTTTACTCCGAGTCATTTTGTAGGAGTTGTTCACTCCGAGTTGTAGGAGTTTATCTCCGAGTGTTTTTGTAGGAGAGGTTGTTCTCCGAGCTTGTAGGAAGCCGTAGTCTCCGAGTGTAGGATTTGTTGATAAATCCGAGTTTTGGTGAAGTTGTCGACGCTAGCCCGAAGTGCTAGATAGGCGGAGAGGGGAGAGGAGTACCCACCTTGGGGAACCTCTATAAATCTTGTGTCTCTGTGCTGTGATTTTTTTTTTGGGTGTGTGTGCTAAATTTTTATTCCGCAATCGCGCTAGAGATCACCTATTCACCCCCCCTTTAGGTGATTTAGGTAGACAACTAGTTCTTTCAATTGGTATCAGAGCTAGGTTATCTGTAAGAGGTTAACACCTAGATTAAAGATCCCTCTTCGTTTTGTCAAGATCTCTCTCTATGGACAGAGGCATGAAAGATTTTCCTCCAAGCTCCCAGTTTGCACTAAGGAAAATTTCCCCATGTGGAAGGAAAGAGTTATCTTCTACATGGAAGCAAATGATCCCCGTATCTCCCAGATAGTTAAGGAAGGTCCCGTCATTCCTACAGTTGCTTCTACCATTGATCCCACCAAAAAGGTACCAAAGAAACTAATGGATATGACAAAGGATGAAATTGCACTTGTCACTCTAGATAAGAAAGCAAAGCACATCATAGCAGGTGTGCAGTTGATGATTCTATGCTACAAAATCTGATTCACTGCAAGTCTGCAAAAGAAATGGGATTCTATTGTGGTTTTGATGGAAGGTACTGAAGAAGTTCGAGATGACAGGAAGTCTTTGCTGAACCAAGAATACGAAGCCTTCAAGCAACAAGGCAAAGACACAATTTCTGACACCTACGAGAAATTCTTCAAGATTGTAAATGGCTGAGAAATATGGTAGAGAATTCACCATGGGTGAACTAAACGATAAATTTCTTAGATCCCTGTCTAAGGAATGGGACCCCAAGGTGATAGCTATCAGAGAATATGGTAAGTTGGCTACTACGGAGCCACAGATTCTGTATGGGAAGCTGCTCTCCCATGAGCTGAAGTTGAACATCAGGAAGTCAGAAGAGGAAAGCAGTAGGAGCTCTGGCAAGGAGAAGCCCATTGCTCTAAAGGCTGAAAGCTCCCGGAGAAGCAGGGCTCTGTCTCCTGTGAGGGATGAATCTTCTGAAGATAAAGCTGAAAGCAGTTCTGCAAATTCAGAACTATCTGAAGGAGAATTCTCCCTCCTCTCCAAGCAATTCAAAAAGTTGCTTAACAAGAGGAGACAAACGAGAAAAGGCTCATCTTCCTCAAGAGATCACAGGAGATCACACCGTGACAGAAACGACAGGTATGGTTCTAAACCGAACAAACATGATTATACTGAACCCGTTTGTTATTGTTGTAAAAAGCCAGGGCACATGATAGCTGATTGCCCACACAAGAAGAAGGAATCTTCAAGAAAAGAAGAAAAGAAGTCCTTCAAAGGAAAGAAGAAAGAGGAGAAGAGTTTTGTTGCCAAGAAGTCCAAGACTCTGAGTGATAGTGACTCAAATGAGTCTAACTCAGACGAAGAGGCATTCTTTGGACTAATGGCCATGTCAGATGATGACAAAGATGTTGTTCCTTTCACCGGTCAGGTATTATCTTCTACACCTCTTTCATGTTCAGAAACGACATCTGATGCAAATGAAAGCTACTATTCGGAAGAGGATTCTGAGTTGACTGCTAAGTATGAGGAAATGTTGAAGGGTTTTAATAAGTGTCGAAAGCTTGTTAAAACTCAATCAAAGGAGATTCAATCCCTAAAGGATCAAGAATCAAACCTGAGAAAGGAGATTGAAGAATCTAACCTACTCAGGGATGAAATCTTGTCCTTGAAGATTGCTCTCTCCGAGGCCACTTCAGCAGGCATTCAGAAGAGTGAAATTATCAATGATTTGACGAAACAGCTTGAGGCTGAAAAGAAGATCACTATGAACTTCTCCAAGCCCAAGACAGTTCTGCCTATCATAGACACTTTCACTGCTGATTCTGGTAGTAGTGGTTTGGGCCATGTTGCTGAAAAGAGTCTAAGTAAGTCAGCCAAAAGAAGAGTCGCTAAAGCCAAGGGTAAAGGCCCACAGTGTGCTCCAAATTTCAAGAAGGTGATTTTTCCTACGAACACCTATGATTTTGAGAGCATGTATGGTAACTTCAGCAGACCAACTCATGTTGAGGCCTGCCAAGGTGAACTCAGTGTGGACCAGACCCAGAACTTTGGATCTAGCTCCCTCAAGGCTCCTTATGAAGAAGTTCAATTGAAGCATCATGGACCATTCGTTCATGGATCAAATGCTAAGAAAGCACCGCAGGTCAAGCCTATTGTGCCTAAGAATTGTGTATGTTGCACCAACG
Source organism: Dactylorhiza incarnata (assembly GCA_033032865.1). Taxonomy (NCBI): domain Eukaryota; kingdom Viridiplantae; phylum Streptophyta; class Magnoliopsida; order Asparagales; family Orchidaceae; genus Dactylorhiza; species Dactylorhiza incarnata. Next base: position 3,333 of record JAWHQI010002111.1, read on the forward strand.
AGGCTTCTACCTCCAAGGTTGCTCCTCCTGCAAAGCCACCCGTTCAAAAGGCTCAGCAGAACACAAAGAGGAGATACAATAGATTTGAATGCTGGTGTTGTGGCAAAATTGGTCATTTTGCCATAGATTGTTGGTTCAATCATACTGTGCCAAGAACTCCACGAGTTAACAGTGCAAGACCGACCACTTGCAAAGTTAATGTTCCAAGTGGTGTTCCACTAACAAGGAATCAAGGGCCCAAAAATGTTTGGGTTCCTAAGGGTATTGATCATGTGTGCAGGAATGTCCAAAGGCCAACGAAATTCTCATCTGGTATTTGGACAGTGGTTGCTCTCGGCACATGACCGTGAGTAGAAGATTACTTCAGGATTATGTTCCAGTTGAGAACGGGCCTAAAGTAAAGTTTGGCGGATCTGAACGAGGTATTATTATTAGTTATGGCTCAATAACCAACGGCTCAGTCGTTTTCACACGCGTAGCTCATGTGAAAGGATAAAAATACAATCTGATTAGCATAAGCCAACTGTGTGACAAAGGCTATACCGTTGAGTCCTTAGAGATAGATGCTGATAAAGATGTCTGTGTCTGCGGAAACTATTTTAACAGGCTCTAGGAGTAGTGGTATTTACTATTTAGATTTTATATTTTACAGTCTTCTACCCCAGTGTGTTTTGTTGCCAAAGATAGTGCATCTCTCTGTGACCAATGGCACACGAGATTAGCACATATTAATTTCAAAACTATATCTATGTTATTTTCTCACAACTTGGTAAGGGATGCCCCAAAGTTAAATGCATTAAAGAAAGCCCTTTCCATGCGTGTCAAATGGGTAAGCAAACAAAGGCTAGCTTTAAGAGCATAATTGACAATAATTTTACCAGATGTCTTCATCTGCTGCATATGGATTTGTTTGGTCCAATGTCAGTTAGAAGCTTAGGTGGGAAAGCTTACACCTTGGTTATTGTTGATGATTATTCTCGGTTTACATGAGTGTTCTTTCTAAAACTTAAGTCAGAAACCTTCGGCATATTCACTAATTTTGTCAAGCTTATTCAGAATGAACTTGACTGTTCAGTGGTCAAAATCAGAAGTGACCATGGAACAGAATTTCAGTCTGGGACCATGACAAAGTTTTGTGAAAGTCAAGGTATCTCCCATGAGTTTTCCTCTCCTCGTACTCCACAGCAAAATGGAGTAGCCGAGAGAAAGAATAGAACCCTCATAGAAGCTGGCAGGTCCATGTTGAGTGATTCTGCTCTTCCAGAATATTTCTGGGCAGAAGCTATCAACACAGCTTGCCATGTGCAAAATAGAGCACTCATCAATAAGAACCATCGTAAGACCCCATATGAGATTCTAAAGGGCAGAAAACCAAAGATTTCATATTTTAGAATTTTTGGCAGTAAATGCTATGTACTTAACAATGGGAAGCATCCTACAACCAAGTTTAGTGAAAAATGTTTTGAAGGTATTTTCGTAGGATATAGTAGCCATAGTAAGGCATATAGGATTTTCAATAAGAAAACTCTGGTGGTAGAGGAAACAGTACATGTTATATTTGATGAGACGAGCCTGCTGCATAGCAACTCGTCTAGTGTGTTCATTGAAGATGCAGGTGAAAAGCTAAAAGAACTCTCTATGCAAGATGGAGTAAAAACCACAGATGATGCTCCAAAGTTAGCAGAAGAGATCTCAGATCACTCAGAAGATGGACAAGAAGTTCATGAAGAAGAAGATACTCCAGAGGTGGCTGAACCTCAAGTTGCTCCTGAAAATGCAAATAACTTGGGAGTCAGATTTTCAAGAGATCATCCAGCTGATCAGATCATCGGAGACCCTTCAAGCAGAGTTCTAACGAGAAGAGGTACAACTAACGAAGTTTTACATTTAAGTTTTCTTTCACAGATTGAGCCGAAGAAGTTTGAAGAAGCAAACACCGATCCATCCTGGATCCTTGCTATGCAAGAGGAGCTCAACCAATTCAAGAGATGTAAAGTTTGGGAATTAGTACCAAGACCCAAAGGACAAAATGTAATTGGAACCAAATGGGTCTACCGGAACAAGCTTGATGAAAAGGGCATCATTACAAAGAACAAAGCAAGACTGGTTGCACAAGGATACAGGCAAGAAGAAGGAATTGACTTTGATCAGACTTTTGCACCAGTAGCAAGACTTGAAGCCATCAGATTATTTTTGGCTTATGCTGCATATAAGGGCTTTAAGGTTTTCCAGATGGATGTGAAGTCAGCCTTCCTGAACGGAGACCTTAAAGAGGAAGTATATGTAGCTCAGCCTCCAGGTTTTGTAGATTCTAACTTTCCTGATCATATATATTATTTACATAAGGCTTTGTATGGTCTCAAACAGGCACCCTGAGCCTGGTATGAGACATTGTCTAGGTTCCTTCTTGAGAACAAATTCACAAGAGGAACAATAGATAAGACATTGTTTCTTAGGGAAGTAAAAGGCGAGATTTTGCTAGTGCAAATCTATGTCGATGGTATTATACTTGGTTCTACAGATGACAAACTCTGCAAAAAGTTTTCCAACTTGATGCAAGGTAAGTTTGAAATGAGCAGCATGGGAGAGCTGAAATATTTCTTAGGACTCCAGGTGCACCAATCTGAAGATGGAATTTTTATATCTCAGACGAAGTTCACCAAAGAGCTCCTTAAGAAATTTGGAATGGAGAGTGCAACCTCTATGAGGACTCCAATGGGCTCAAGTATGTCTCTGGACAAGGATGAGAAAGGGAAACCTTTTGATGAAACCAAGTACAGAAGCATAATTGGGTCCTTGCTCTACCTTAATGCCAGTAGGCCCGATATAATGTTCTCAACATGTGTTTGTGCCAGGTATCAGGTGAACTGTAAGGAATCTCATTATGCCGCTGCAAAGAGGATTTTGAGATACCTTAAGGGTACACCAAATCTCGGCTTATGGTACCCGAGAAGCAATGATTTTGAACTAATTGGTTTTTCAGATGCTGATTTTGCAGGTAGCAAAGATGATAGAAAGAGTACTTCAGGAACTTGCCAATTCTTGGGAAAAAGGCTTGTGTCATGTAGTAGCAAGAAGCAAAATTGTGTGGCAATATCAATTGCTGAATCAGAGTATATCTCTGCCGGCAGTTGCTGTGCACAACTTTTGTGGATAAAGAATTAGCTTGAGGACTATAACTTAAAGCTCGCAGAAATCCCCATGTTCTGTGACTCCTCAAGTGCTATTGCCATAGCAAATAATCCAGTCTCTCACAACAGAACGAAGCACATCGAGCTTCGCTACCACTTCATCCGGGAACACGTTGAGAGTAAGGATATTAATTTGTTGTATGTTAATACTAACAAACAAATTGCAGATATTTTTACGAAGCCTCTGGACGAGACCAAGTTCAATTTCTTCAAAATGGAACTTGGAATGCTCAACAAGGAATCATGAGGTCAAGACTGTTGAAATTTTATGAAATTGCATGGGATTTCACGGGATATCTCAGAAAATTTTATGAAATTTCACGGGCTTTCACGAGTATTCTCATAAGATTAGTGCTCATTCTCTAGAGGATTTCACGGGTCAAGACCTATATCTTCTCGGACACGTTTCTTTTATTAAATACGATTTATTGGATCCAAAGAGTCTTCCATAAAATCAGGTACGTGCCCAAATTTATTATATATATATAAAAACAAAGAGAACACGTGATTCCACGCATTCTTCCGTGAAACCCTTCCCGTCCTTTCGTCTCCCTTGCGATAAAACACTGTTCTTCTTCCCCGATTTCGACGAGCTCGATGGCGCCAAAGGCAGGTCTGCATTCTGGTGGAGAGCTGGTATGAGGTAGCTTTCGAACTGCTTCAGATGAGTTCAGAAATATTCTTTTGATGCTTGAGGTCGCCGGGCTCAGCTATGTCTTGGAAGAGCCGGCTAAAATTCTCGAACAGGATGTTCTTGAGTTCTACAGAAATGCAAAAATCTCTGGTCAAGGGAAGAAGATAAAGAGCAGCATTCGGTCTTGTAAAATAGTTTTGAAAGCTAGTGGCATCAACAGGATTTTGAGGATGCCTGAAGTGGAATCGGAAGAAGTGTTTGCTGAAGATTTTCTCCAGGCCAAAAGATTTTGTGGCATCCTTGATGAAGGTTCAAAGATAAGAAGAAAATTCATGAATGAAGGAGGTAAGCTTCTGTGTGATATCTTAGGAAAAGTCTTATTGTGCAAAGTAGGTTCACATGACTACCTATCTGAAGAAGCCTTTAAGATTCACACAGCTATTATTTGTAGAAAGAATTTTAATTTTGGTGAAGTTCTTTTTGAGAAAATTAAAGACAGCTTTCATGCCCCAAATTTTGGAAGAATTCTCAGTCTGCTTCTAAATAGTAGCAATCCAGATTTTTTTAATCTTGGAAGAGGTATCCCCATCCACCACACCAAGAAAATCAACTCATCCATTTTCTCCAAATGGGAAAGGGTCATTCCAAAGGGTGGAGTCAAGATTGTTGTTAGTGCTGATGAGGACCCTCTGCATAATGAGAATAGGACTCTTGAAGAAGGTCAACCCTCAAGGGGTAGTGGACCCAGTCCATCTCCTGCTCAAGGCAGAGTTGATCATGTTGAGGGGGAGTTTCCAACCCCAAGAGGTGAACCCAGTACAGTTCCTGATCAGGGCAGAGGTGAACATGTTGAAGGGGAGCCTTCAACCCCAAGAGACATTGCTGAAAGTAGTGCTGCTTCAAAGGAAATTCCTCCAGTGAAATTGATCCAGTTCATCCTGATCCAGTGTATGTTGATCCAGTCAGTCCTGCTGTCCCTGATACTGTTCCAGACTTAGAAGGTCAAGGGAAATCTGCTGCTGAAGATGAATCTGCTATGTTAGAAGACTCCAGAAGATCCCCTGCAGAGTTTGCTTATAATTCAGAACATAGTGAAGACTTGGCAGATCATGAATCTGTTCCTTCTAAGAAATCAGATTCTATGGAGATGGGCAGTCTTGGTGCTCAGTTGAAGCTAGCAAAGAAGATGTCTTTGACTGACGGGGAGAAAGAGCAGGAAGACATATTTATGGGTGAATCTGCAGTCCCTCCTGTGATGCTCTTGCCCCCTCCAGAGAGTACTTTGAGACAATCTCCAAGAGCAACTGTGCTTGAAAAGCAAGCACAGTCTACTAGTTTTGTAGCTGATAAAGTCTCTTCTGATGATTTTGAAACTGGAGAGAGCTCTCACTCTTCCCTGCTCAAGTCAATTTCAACCCTGATGCAAGCTCAAACAGAGCATTTTGATCAGTGCATCAAATCAGTCTCTCAGAAAATAGATAAAGTTGATAGTGCTTTGAGGCAAGAAATGGCTGAAATGAGATATGAAATGGGAAAAATTCAAGAATGATCAAGAAGCCTGGATGGCCAGGGCAGGAAAAGCTTTGGACCACACCAATCAAGGCGTTGGGCATACTCTAAAGAACCTGCATCAGGTTGGTGAAGATGTTGTAAATCTGAATGCTGCTCAAACAACTCTCAACACTGCTCATGATCAAGTTCTTGCTTTTCTGGATGATCAAATTGAGAGGCAACTGAACAAACTCTATACCCTCCTACATGAAGATGTCATAAAGGGGGAGGAAAGTATTGTGTCTAAAATAGAAGAAAGTGCTGGTAGAGTGAATGATTTGGATGGAAATGTCTTCTCCAAGATGCAAGAGCTTCAGGAAAACATCATGCAATATGTTAAAGATGTCCAGGGGTACACTCATGAATCAACCAGCTAGCTATTCAATGAAGTTGCAGGTATGCTTGGTCTTACTGTTGTAAACAAGATGCCAGATGCTCCTCCTTCAAGTGTTCCAGGTCCAAGTGCTCCAAATTCTTCTCATTTTCCTATTGAGGATCCTGATTTTGATATAACAGACATCCCAGTTTCCTCCTATCAAGAATTCTGGGATGACTCAGTGCTTGAAAGCTCCAAAGCTCCTGAATCTTCTGAAAAATCTGTGAAAAGGAAGATCTTTGGTGATAAACCTTCTGCAAAAAGGTCTAATCCTCATAAGAAGATCAGAGAATTCTATGACATGCCTCCTCCAAGAAATTTCCAAGAAAGCTGGAGTCCCTCTTCAAAGAATATCATTCTTACAGCTTTCAACCTAGTCAGTAGGCAAAATGAAAGTGTCAGTAAACATTACAGTCAGGAGGAATGGGATAAGTTCAAGAAAAGGACAACTGAAAGAAGAATTCATTTCAAAACAGGTGGATCTAAAGAGACTGCTCCTGATAGATATTGGCCCAAGCCAAAGGCATTCTTTGAGAGAATGGAATCTGAACAGAGAAAGAAAGCTGAGGCAGTGGACAGAATTTTTGGAAAGATGAAAGGCAAAGACCAAGCATGAGCTGAGCTGCTCTGGAATCATGATGTTTTTCTTTGTTAATATTTATATTTGTGTGCTTGGATAAACTTTGATTCTCTCCTTGATTATTACTGCCTGGTTGTGCTGTTTTATTCAATTATACTTTTTGTGCAATTCAACTTAGTGCATAGGGTTATGACATCTTCAAATAGGGGGAGATTGTTGGGTATTGTATCCACAATCACCTGGATTTGAAGGTGTCCCCTAGTGAACTAAATTGAATTGAGTATGTATTTGATGATTTCTCTTTAGATGTATTGTGACAGGTCATAATGCTAAGTGCACACCAAAGTCAGGTTGCAATGGATCACCAAACACAGTTCTAGACAATGTAATCTCTCATTGTGTAGAACAAAGTGTTGGTTCATGTGTAATCTCTCTTTTGGGGTGCACTTCATATTCTCACAACTGAAGGCTTTCAAGGATGAGGAGTGGAGCAGGTTTTCAGATGAAAAAGAATTTTTGCTAAGTCAATTCATCGAGATGTCACGTGAAGTCCCAATGACTCCTGACGAATCCAGACAGAAGCCAGTTTTCCTGTCTGAAGAAGAAATTTCTGTGGCTAAGTCCATTCGTCGGATGTTCACGTGAACTCCCGACGAATATCGACGAATGCTGACAGAAGTCAAAAAGGCAGCTTTGTGAAGAAATTTGTGCGGCTAAGTCAATTCGTCGAAAGTTCTCGAGAACTCCCGACGAATCCCGGCGAATGAAAACAGAGATGGTTTTCAAACCTTTGAACTGTCTTCTTAATGGCTAAGTCAATTCGTCGAGTGTTCACGTGATGTCTCGACGAATGACGGACAGACGGATTTCAAAAATTATGTTTCGTTTTTGAAAATTAGGGTTGGCCGCCATGTACAGTACACGTGTCGATCATTCCTTGTTTGTCGCCCAAGCCGTTGGAGGTTTCCCTTTAAATACTCCTTTATTTTTAGGGCAAACACGAATGTTAAAAAGAGGAGATAATATTCTAGCCGCCTTCATCATCTTTTGCTGAACAAGTTTCTGAGATCTAACTTCTGCGCCGCTCAAGATTCGTTCTCCATTGCTGCTAAAGATTTCTCAGATAAGAAGGCTTTTGATCTTGTTTCTGCTCTCTCTATTGAAGATCTTTTCAAATAAATCAAAGGGCCTAATCAGATCAGGTTTGCCGAGTTTCTTCTCTTCTAAATCTTTGAAGTTCCAAGCTTTCAATCTAAAGGAAGAAGAAGACTCAGTCTTTCAAGATCTGAAGTTAATCTCTATTGAGATTTAGAAGAAGTATTGTATTTCAATCTCTATTTGATTTCTGTAGGAGTTTTTACTCTGAGTCATTTTGTAGGAGTTGTTCACTCCGAGTTGTAGGAGTTTATCTCCGAGTGTTTTTGTAGGAGAGGTTGTTCTCCGAGCTTGTAGGAGCCGTAGTCTCCGAGTGTAGGATTTGTTGATAAATCTGAGTTTTGGTGAAGTTGCCGACGCTAGCCCGAAGTGCTAGATAGGCGGAGAGGGAGAGAGGAGTACCCACCTTGGGGAACCTCTATAAATCTTGTGTCTCTGTGCTGTGATTTTTTTTGTTGTGTGTGCTAAATTTTTATTCCGCAATCGCGCTAGAGATCACCTATTCACCCCCCCCCCCCTTTAGGTGATTTAGGTAGACAACTAGTTCTTTCAAGGGTCAAGCCCCTCGTCATGTTCCATGGAAGCTGCTGGTTGACGGGGCCTCGGGTAAAAATTCTCTCGGAGGAGGGGTGGTGCTGGAGAGCCCCCATGGGATGAAGATCGAGCAGACACTCGTTATACATTTCCCAATCACCAACAACCAGGCGGAGTATGAGGCAGTGATCGCCGGCTTGCGTCTGGCTCGGGAACTGGGAGTCCATGACGTAGAGGTCCTCACCGACTCGATGGTAATAGCCTCTCAGATCAAGGGAGAGTTCGAGACAAGGGAACCTACACTCATAAGATACTTAGCCAAAGTGAGAAGCCTCATTGGAGCGTTCAAAACTTTCTCCATCAGGCACATCCCTCGGGAGGAGAGCACCCCAGCGGATCGCTTGGCCTAGGCCGGTCCTCGAGCCGGAGGAACCCTGACAGACCTGTTCCATCCTTCGATCGAGGAGGGGGAACTCATGGAAATAGAGCAACGGCCCTCTTGGAAGTATCCCTTCGTTACCTTCCTTGCAACAGGGAAATTCCCGGAGGAGGTTCCGGACCAAAGGCGCTTCCGGTACAAGTCCGCCTACTACGTGCTCCATGAGGGGGATTTGTATCGGAAGACTCTCTCGGGTCTCCTGGCCCGATGCATCTCAGAAGATGAAGTCCCGAGGATCTTGGAAGAAGTTCACTCCGGCGAGTGTGGCAGCCAATTGGGGAGCAGGATGTTGGAGGCAAGGATAATGAGGCAGGGGTACTTTTGGCCGACCTTGAGTAGAGATGCGGCGGCCTTCGCTAAGAAATGCCAGAAGTGCCAGAAGTGCCAGATGTTCGCCCCGCTTCAGCTCTTGCCTGCTCAGAGGCTAAGGAGTATCACGGCGCCCTGGCCATTCGCCATATGGGGGATGGATCTGGTAGGACCCTTCCCCCAGGCCAGTGGGCAGAGGAGATTCCTCTTGGTCATGATCGACTACTTCTCGAAGTGGTTGGAAGTCAAGGCGCTGGCCAAGGTCACCTCCCAGGTGATCCGCAACTTCATATGGGGGGAGATCATCTGTCGACATGGGCTTCCGCAAGCCATAGTCACAGATAATGGCCCGCAATTCGCCAGCGAGGAGTTCATCAGTTTCTGTGGCCAGTTGGGGATAGACCTCAGGTTTGCATCCGTCCACCATCCCAGGAGAAACGGGCAGGTGGAGGCGGCAAACAAGATTATCGTGAACTTGCTCAAGAAGAAGGTGGAAAATCTTAGGGGCAATTGGGTGGAGCAGCTCCCCTCGGTCTTGTGGGCTTTAAGGACTACCCCCAACACCGCAACGGGAGAGACCCCTTTCAAGCTCTCTCACGGCTGCGAGGCCGTCATCCCCATAGAGTTCGAAGTCATGACGCCACGGGTAAAGGCCGCCACAAATGGAGAGGAAGGTTGGAGAGCTGGGAACGAAGAGGAGTTGCGGCTCTCCCTCGACCTCATCGAAGAAGCCCGGGATCTGGCAGCCATTCGCCAAGAAGAGGTCAAGCGGAGTATAGCCAAGTACTTCGACAAGCACATCAGGGTCAAGCAATTCGAAAAGGGAGACCTAGTACTCAAAAAGGTCGACGCGGCTGGAAGGTCTGCCGCAGTGGGTAAGCTTAATCCCAACTGGGAAGGTCCCTATGTCGTGGAAGAGGCGCTCAAGTCTGGGGGATACCACCTTCAGAATGTGGAGGGCCAACCCCTCAGTCACACATGGAGTAGTGACGATCTCAAACGCTTCTATCCCTAAAAACTATGTAATGCTAATATTTTTGAAATGAGAATATTCTGTTTAACCTGTATGTGTGAAAATGATGCTACAGCTTGTGAGGAAACCTCGAAGGTTCCAGAAGATGGCCCCGAGCAGACCCGCTGTCCAGGCTTTCATCTAGCTTGCAGGTCCGAAGGCTCACTCGGTGGCAGGTTCTAAGTTTGTGGGAAGATGGCCCCGAGCAGACCCGCTGTCCAGGCTTTCATCTAGCTGGCAGGTCCGAAGGCTCACTCGGTGGTAGGTTCCATGCTTCAAGGGTTGGCCCCAAGCAGACCCGCTGACCAGGCTCTCACCTAGCTGGCAGGGCCGAAGGCTCACTCGGTGGTAGGTTCCATGCTTCAAGGGTTGGCCCCGAGCAGACCCGCTGACCAGGCTCTCACCTAGCTGGCAGGGCCGAAGGCTCACTCGGTGGCAGGTTCCATGCTTCAAGGGTTGGCCCCGAGCAGACCCGATGTCCAGGCTTTCATCTAGCTGGCAGGTCTGAAGGCTCACTCGGTGGTAGGTTCCATGCTTCAAAGGTTGGCCCCGAGCAGACCCGCTGACCAGGCTCTCACCTAGCTGGCAGGGCCGAAGGCTCACTCGGTGGCAGGTTCCATGCTCCAAGGGTTGGCCCCGAGCAGACCCGCTGACCAGGCTCTCACCTAGCTGGCAGGGCCGAAGGCTCACTCGGTGGCAGGTTCCATGCATCAAAGGTTGGCCCCGAGCAGACCCGCTGACCAGGCTCTCACCTAGATGGCAGGTCCGAAGGCTCACTCGGTGGCAGGTTCCATGCTTCAAGGGTTGGCCCCGAGCAGACCCGCTGACCAGGCTCTCACTTAGCTGGCAGGGCCGAAGGCTCACTCGGTGGCAGGTTCCATGCTTCAAGGGTTGGCCCCGAGCAGACCCGCTGACCAGGGTCTCACCTAGCTGGCAGGGCCGAAGGCTCACTCGGTGGCAGGTTCCATGCTTCAAAGGTTGGCCCCGAGCAGACCCGCTGTCCAGACTTTCATTTAGCTGGCAGGTCCGAAGGCTCACTCGGTGGCAGGTCCCATGCTTCAAGGGTTGGCCCCGAGCAGACCCGCTGACCAGGCTCTCACCTAGCTGGCAGGGCCGAAGGCTCACTCGGTGGCAGGTTCCATGCTTCAAAGGTTGGCCCCGAGCAGACCCGCTGACCAGGCTCTCACCTAGCTGGCAGGGCCGAAGGCTCACTCGGTGGCAGGTTCCATGCTTCAAGGGTTGGCCCCGAGCAGACCCGCTGACCAGGCTCTCACCTAGCTGGCAGGGCCGAAGGCTCACTCGGTGGCAGGTTCCATGCTTCAAAGGTTGGCCCTGAGCAGACCCGCTGACCAGGCTCTCACCTAGATGGCAGGGCCGAAGGCTCACTCGGTGGCAGGTTCCATGCTTCAAAGGTTGGCCCCGAGCAGACCCGCTGACCAGGCTCTCACCTAGCTGGCAGGGCCGAAGACTCACTCGGTGGCGGGTTCTATGTTTCAGAGATCAACCCTGAGCGAAACCACAGACCAGGCTCACACCTAGCTGGTGAGGTTGGAAGGGAAAGGCTTAAAATTAAAAATGAGAAATTAAAGTAAGGCAAAGTCAAACCCCAGGAGGGCGAATGATACAAACCAAGGACAGCATTCGGCCAGCGGTTGCGCAGCGAACACGCTTCCGTTCGAGGGGTCGCGGGAGGCCATTCGAACCTGGCAAACACACGAGCACGGTAACGACCCCGACGAAAGTCAGCGGAAGCACCTAAGCCTCTTAGCGAGAGCGCGAAAAGTCTCTTAGCGAGAGCGCCAAGGCCGGAATCATGAAACGCAAAAAGCAAAAAGTAACACTCAAAGCGAGAAGTCCAGTCTCCTCACCTAGTGCTGATTCATACGAAAAACCCCCCGATCTAAGCGAATGGATGGCAGGGGCAAGATAGTCTATGCTTCCTTCGGTACTCGGCGAGTGCCCAATGCGACTATGCAACGTTATGCCATCCTAGCGAGCCTGGCGAGAAACAGAAGCAAAACGATTGCACAATGATCAATAAAAACTATCACATAGACAAAATGGGGAAAAAAGGCCCCCAATATATCCACCGGGCGAGCCAACAAGAGCTCTCGCAAAAAATTATCACAAGAATAGTTGTTCATCAAAAAGTTTAGCAAGCTCTTGCCCTCATTTGCGAGAAGGGCTACCGCTCTCATCCGAGCCCAGGGAGATGACTTCATCGTTCGGGGGAAAGTCCTCGCCGTCCGGGAAAGGTACTGGGAGGAAAATGTCCGGCACGACCTGGTGCGCCAACAGCGTCTTGGCCCCCTCCTTCAGGTACCCGCCGTCGAGAAGGGCCCGCAGCGTATGCTCCGCAGCAGCCTGGGCACTCCCCTGCATCAGTTCCTCGAACTCGAAATTCGAGTAGGAGTGCCTTTTGTTTCCTTCGCCAAGGGCCTGAGCGGAATCCGCCTGCAGGCGCCGGATGTCCTCCTTCAGCCCCCGATTCTCCTCGTCCAAACCCGCCACTCGAACGCACAACATCTCGGCACTGGTGGTATCCTGCGTAGAGAAGAATAGTCAGAAAGATGGGATAGTGCAGTGGTTAGCAAGTCCAAGGGAGAGATCATACCTCCCGGATGGGGCGACTAGCGAGTAAGGCCTCGGCGACATCCAACTTCTCTCTCAATGCTCGGGCCTCCGCTGAGGCACTCGCCCGATTCGCGTCCACCTCGCTGAGGCTTCGCGCGAGGTTGATGCTCCGACGAGAGGACATGTGCGCGAGCTCAAGCGATCGAAGGAGAGCCCGCACTGTCTCGTGGGCTAGCACCTGGGTGTTCTCGGCGTCGAACACCTCGGCGTCGTCACGGCCGTATAGGGCGTAGGCTAAAGCGAAGGCCTCGCCGCTGGCAACATCGGTCTCGATCCACGATGGATGAAGGGTCGAGAGGGATACCCGGTTGTTGTTCCGGTCCCACTTAACAAGGGGAGCCCCCACTGGATCCACGAGTTTTTCGCCGTTGGAAAAATTACGGTGATCTCTCGGCAGGGGCCCTGAAGAGGTTCCCGCGGGGGGAACAGAGGTCCTCGTCGGAACGTTCGCCCCCGGAATCTCGCCCGGGGCTTCCTTCCCCTTTGAGGCCGGGGTGGCCTTATCCTTCGACGATGAGGGGACTTTCCCCTTCTTCGAGGAGGAGGGGAGCGCGGCCGAGTCCGACTTTCGCTTATGACCACTGGTCTTGGAAGGAGCCAAGTCCTCTCGACAGGCATCGGCGGCAGCACGCGCGGAGGACAGCGAATGCCCCAGAGCCACTCCGGCAAGACGCGGAGGGTTCAGCGGGAAGTCACGAACACCTGTAATCAGAGAAGAGCGCTCGGTAATTAAGGCGAAAAGGGAGGAGAGTAAAGTCGTACGAAGACTGCCCCAGCCTACCTTCACCCGGCGGAATGGGCGGGAGCGAATCCACATTCCTCCGGAGGTGGATGACGTCCATGCCCTGCTCTAGGATAAACTGGTGGAGCGTGGACTCATGACCGCCCAGTGATGGGGGCCGAAAGGTCGACTCCTCCTCATGAACCGGCCGTAGAGAACATTCCCAAAGTTCCCGCTAACGAACACGAACCGGCGAAGCCAGTCATGGTTCTTGTTGGCGAGACCGGCCACCTTCAGAGGATTTTGGCCCGAGAAGAAGGAGGTTCCGTGCTTCGCGCGGAAGGTAAAGAGTTTGCGGAAGACGGGGAGGCTGAACTCGATCCCTTCTTCCCGGAGATAGCACGCGAACGCCACCAGCATGGCAATGGAGTTCGGGTTGAGCTAGGCGGGAACAACTCCGAAGTATCGGAGCGTCTGGCGGACTTCCGGCCAAATAGGGAGGCGGAACCCCACCTCGAAGTGCTCTAGCGGGATGGCGAGGGTCCCGGGAGAGAAGGAGTTGATACGGTCACCGGGTTCCAGACGGGTCGCGGTGAATTCCCCCGGGATGTTGTTCGCGATGGTGGTCAAGAGAGCCTCCTCGGTGAGGTCGCAGGGGTCGAAATCGTGGTCTGCGAAAGCGCTGGCGCATTTGCCTCTTCCATCCGGTTCACCGCCCATCTCACAAAGGTTGAGTGTAGGAGCTCGCGCGAAGGTAAAAGGTGCGAAAGCAGTCGGCGGATGAGGAAGATGGAGGCGGGATAAGGCGTAATAAATAAAGTTGGTGAGAGCCTATTTATAGAAAAGCATGAAAAAGTAATCATTTCCTCGGGCGGCGGGTGAGGCGATGGTGACGGCACTACCCCGATGCCTCGGAATCCGAGCCAGCCTCTTTTCGCCCAGACATTCTCGAGGGCTCGGCGAATGATGTTTTCCCAGAATACCGCATGGCTGGAAGTTAACTCAGTTGGGCGGAAAGCAAGGCAAGGTGGTAACCCACAGCGGAAACGAAAGAAACACAAGAAAGTAAAAGGCGAAATTGAGAGTAAAGCTAGCATCCACAAAACATAAGAAATTATTACATAACCAAATAGTCTTGCAAAGTTTTCCGAGAGCATCGAGAGGAAAAGCAGTAAGGGGAGGGGTCGGTGGGCTAATGCTCTAGCCAATGCCATCGACCCCGACCTCGAGTATCAACGACCGGAGGCACCCTCGGGTTGTAGTACGCGGTCATCGCGGTAATCTCCTGGTTGGCTAGGTGCAGCTGGTCCCTCGCCCGCGCAGCATGCCTCCCGGGAGAAAGCTCCCCACCCTCAGCACCCAAGCGTTCCACCTCGGCGAGAAGTCGAGCGTAATCCCGTCGAAGGACTTTGAGCTCGCGAACGGTCTCCATCCGCTGACCGTCCAGCTGACCAGCGAATTCCCGCTGCATGAAGATGAGCTTCCCCAGCACTTCCTTCATTCGCTCCTTTATGGTATGAACATCGGTGGGGTCGCCCAGAAAATCCTTAAGCTCTCCGGGTGAAGGGGGTGGCGAGACCATCCCTTCCCCGCCGTCGTATGACCCCATGGGGGAGGCCTTCCGGTGACCTGCGAGAACGAAGACCTTTCGCTTCAAAAATAGGGTATAAAATCAGGGCAAGTCCAAGAAGGCTACCTACCTGGTACGGGCTCGTGCTGCCTAGGGGGGCGAGACGTCGAGGGATTCACCTCAAAGATGCTGGCCGTGGGATGAAGAGACTTACCTTTCCCTGGTCGGAGGGGTTCCGGATTAATGGCGGGAATGGCAGCCTGATTAGGGGCCGGAGGGGCGCGACCATGGTCCATCGCCGGTGAGCCCCCGCGCCAGTTCGCAGATGTAGGGGTTCTCGGGCGAAAGGGAGAGCGGAGAGGAGTAAGGGTCAATCCCGCGGTGTCCGAGACGAGAGCTGCGGAAAGCAGCAATAAGAATCAAGGAATGGCAAGAGCGTTCACAGTACGCGAGACGCTACCTGTTTGAGGTCGGGTCCCCCCAGGAAGGATGGAAGAAGAGAGATTGAGGGCCGGCGAGGTTCTCATATCGGCGGGCGGAGGAGGCGCAGTTTTCAGCAGGGCGGCACCACGGCTCTCCCCGGTATCCAGCGCCTCCTGCGAATGGTCCCACGCCATCGGGAAATGTTATCTCGGGGAATAACGAAGAGGTAATGTGAAATGAAAGTACCTGCATTCGGAGGTCGGGGGGAGAGGGGACGGCCGAATGGGGAGACTTCGAAGCGGAACCTCCCTCCTCCCGACCCCGACGGACGGCCAGGGATCTCCTGGAGCGAAAAGGAGCGTTGGGATCCCTAATCGAGGCGAGCCAGGGAGCGAACCGGGCAGCCTTGGGGGGATCCTTTCCCGGGGCCGTCACAAGCAAGTCTACCTTTGACGACGAGACCGGTCTAGATGATGGATCCATGGAAACCCTTCGAAATAGCAAAAAAGTTAGAGCGCGGGAGGAAATACTGCAGCAGGAAAGAAGGCTTTTGAGGGAATGACTCGGGCCCGAGATATATATATAAGGTAGAAGTGGGACCCACAGGAAGATTCTGTCCAGGTCGACAGACACTCATCGAATACTGGGTTGGACTGTTCTTTCCGAGCGGAGGAGCCGCTCGCAAAGAGCGGGGATTGTGTACAACCCGTATTCGCCGAGTGGGTCCCTCAAGACCACCCGCCCAGGCTGAGACAGGTGAAAAGACCTCCGGGCAAATAGGGGGCGAGCCATGGGCAGGAAGGAGAAATCAGCGAGTGGCACCCTTACGGACCACTCGCCCGGAAGTGTGGGCATTCGCCCAGTCAAGCGAGAGTTCGACGAGTGGTCCCCTCATGGACCATTCGCCCTCAAGGGCTTTAGGAGGAAATGACCGTGATGCCCCTTATGGGCTGCAAATAGCCATTCAGAACAACGAAGTTAGGCTATTAGCAGGCCAATTTGGAGTGCGACTAGTAAAATTAAAAGGCGGATTCATGTTATTTGCAGACCAGCCTAGAAAAATCTATAAATAGACCCTTAAGGGCACCTTGGAGGAGACCAGGTTTTTGAGAGTCCTCTCCTCTAGGCTAGTCTTGGTTGGCTGCTAGTGCCCTCCAAGGTGCCCGACTGAGCTTTGGTTTAGGAGGGGAAGCTCTCTAAGATCTTCCGGGTGTGTGGCGGGACCTCCTCGCTGCAGCCTTGGGTCTTTTCCAATTTTCTCATCCACCAGTCAGATAGTTTAGTGAGGGAGAAGTAAGCGTCGGCTACAACCCCTAGTGGGTCCGAACTCAGGAGACCGGTTGCCGTTTTCAACATCATGGGAGATACCTTGACTTTCACAAAACTCTGTCATGACCCCAGACTGAAATTTTGTTCCATGGTCACTTCTGATTTTGACCACTGAACAGTCAAGTTTATTCAGAATAAGCTTGACAAAATTAGTGAATATGCCGAAGGTTTCTGACTTAAGTTTTAGAAAGAACACCCATGCAAACCGGGAATAATCATCAACAATAAACAAGGTGTAAGCTTTCCCACCTAAGCTTCTAACTGACATTGGACCAAATAAATCCATATGCAGCAGATGAAGACATCTGGTAGAATTATTGTCAATTATGCTCTTAAAGCTAGCCTTTGTTTGCTTACCCATTTGGCAAGCATGGCAAGGGCTTTCTTTAATGCATTTAACTTTGGGGGCATCCTTTACCAAGTTGTGAGAAAATAACATATATATAGTTTTGAAATTAATATGTTCTAATCTCTTGTGCCATTGGTCACAAAGAGATGTACTATCTTTGGCAACAAAACACATTGGGGTAGAAGACTGTAAGCATATAAAATCTAAACAGTAAATACCACTACTCCTAGAGCCTGTTAAAATAGTTTCCGCAGACACGGACATCTTTATCAGGCATCTATCTCTAAAGAACTCAACGTATAGCCTTTGTCACACAGTTGGCTTATGCTAATCAGATTGTAAATACCACTACTCCTAGAACCATAACCAATAATAATACCTCGTTCAGATCCGCCAAACTTTACTTTAGGCCCGTTCTCAAATGGAACATAATCCTGAAGTAATCTTCTTCTCCCGGTCATATGCCGAGAGCAACCACTGTCCAAATACCAGATGGGAATTTCGTTGGCCTTTGGACATTCCTGCAAACATGATCAATACCCCTTAGGAACGCAAACATTTTTGGGCCCTTGGTTCCTTGTTAGTGGAACACCACTTGGAACATTAACTTTGCAAGTGGTCGGTCTTGCACTGTTAACTCGTGGAGTTCTTGGCACAGTATGATTGAACCAACAATCTATGGCGAAATGACCAATTTTGCCACAGCACCAGCATTCAAATCTATTGTATCTCCTCTTTGTGTTCTGATGAGCCTTTTGAACGGATGGCTTTGCATGAGGAGCAACCTTGGAGGTAGAATCCTCGTTGGTGCAACATACACAATTCTTAGGCACAATAGGCTTGACCTGCGGTGCCTTCTTAGCATTTGATCCATGAACGAATGGTCCATGATGCTTCAATTGAACTTCCTCATAAGGAGCCTTGAGGGAGCTAGATCCAAAATTTCTGGGTCTGGTCCACACTGAGTTCACCTTGGCAGGCTCAACATGAGTTGGTCTGCTGAAGTGACCATACATGCTCTCAAAATCATAGGTGTTCGTAGGAAAAATCACCTTCTTGAAATTTGGAGCACACTGTGGACCTTAACCCTTAGCTTTAGCAGCTCTTCTTTTGGCTGACTTACTTAGGCTCTTTTCAGCAACATGGCCCAAACCACTACTACCAGAACCAGCCGTGAAAGTGTCTATGATAAGCAAAACTGTCTTTGGCTTAGAGAAGTTCATTGTGATCTTCTTTTCAGCCTCAAGCTGTTTCGTCAAATCATTGATAATTTCACTTTTCTGAATGCCTGCTGAAGTGGCCTCGGAGAGAGCAATCTGCAAGGATAAGATTTCATCCCTGAGTAGGTTAGATTCTACAATCTCCTTTCTCAAGTTTGATTCTTGATCCTTTAGGGATTGAATCTCCTTTGATTGGGTTTGAAACTGGAGAGAGCTCTCAATCTTCTTTGCTCAAGTCAATTTCAACCTTGCTGCAAGCTCAAACAGAGCATTTTGATCAGTCCATCAAATCAGTTTATCAGAAAATAGATAAAGTTGATAGTGCTTTGAGGCAGGAAATGGCTGAGATAAGACATGAAATGGGCAAATTCAAGAGTGATCAAGAAGTCTGGATGACAAAAGCAGGAAAAGCATTGGACCACACCAATAAAGGAGTTGGGCATGCTCTAAAGAACCTGCATCAGGTTGCTGAAGATGTCCTTCATCTGAATACTGCTCAAACAACTCTCAACACTGCTCATGATCAAGGGATTACTTTTCTAGATAATCAAGTTGAGAGGCAGCTGAACAAACTCTATACCCTCCTACATGAAGATGTCATAAAGTGGGAGGAGAGTATTGTGTCTAAAATAGAAGAAAGTGCTGGTAGAGTGAATGACTTGGATGGAAATGTATTTTCCAAGATGCAAGAGCTTCAGGAGAACATATTACAAAATGTTGTAGATGTGAATTGGTACACTCATGAATCTACAAGCTGGCTGTTCAAAGAAGTTGCAGGTGAAAAACTAAAGGAACTCTCTATGCAAGATGGATTCGTCGAAAGTTCTCGAGAACTCCCGACGAATTCCGACGAATGAAATAGAGATGGTTTTCAAGCCTTTGACCAGTCTTTTTAATGGCTAAGTCAATTCGTCGAGTGTTCACGTGAAGTTTCGACGAATGACGGACAGACGGATTTCAAAAATATGTTTCATTTTCGAAAATTAGGGCTGGCCGCCATGTGCAGCACACGTGTCGATCATTCCTTGTCTGTCGCCCTAGCCGTTAGAGTTCTTCTTATAAATAGTCTTTTATTTTAGGGCAAAAAAACATTCATTATTCAACCCGATAGAAAGAGAAGAACCCAGCCGTCTTCCTCCTTGCTCGCTGAACAAGTTTTTCTGAGATCTAACTTCTGCGCCCTCAAGACTCGTTCTTCAGTGCTGTTAGAGATTTCTCAGATAAGAAGGCTTTTGATTTACTTGCTGCTCCATATTTTTGAAGATCTTTTCAAGAAAATCAAAAGGCCTATTCAGATCAGGTTTTGCCGAGTTTCCTTTCTTCTAAATCTTTGAAGATCCAAGCTTTAGTTCTCAAGGAAGAAGAAGACTCAGTTTTTCCAAGATCTGAAGTTAATCTCTATTGAGGTTTAATAGAAGTATTTTATTTCAAATTCTATTTGATTCCTGTAGGAGATTTTTCTCCGAGTTATTTTGTAGGAGTTGTTTACTCCGAGTTGTAGGAGTTGTTCTCCAAGTTTGTAGGAGCCGTTGTCTCCGAGTGTAGGATTTGTTGATAAATCCGAGTTTTGGCGAAGTTGCCGACGCTAGCCCAAAGTGCTAGATAGGCGAAGCGGGAGAGAGGAGTACCCACCTTGGGGAACCTCTATAAATCTTGTGTCTCTGTGCTGTGATTTTTCTTGTTGTGTGTGTACTTAATTTTTATTCTGCAATCGCAGTAGAGATCACCTATTCACCCCCCTTTAGGTGATTTAGGTAGACAACGATTTCTTTCAGCACCCATGAGGGCTGCGGCCAAGCCGCACCCCCTTGGGGTGCGCCCAAGCCGCACCCCCCTTTGGGGTGCGGCTAAGCCGCAACCCCCCTCTTGGGGTGCGGCCAAGCCGCACCCCATGAGGGGAGCGGCCAGGCCGCCCCCATGTGGGGTGCGGCCAGGCCGCCCCCATGTGGGGTGCGGCCAGGCCGCCCCCCATGTGGGGTGCGGCCAGGCCGCACCCCCTTGGGGTGCGGCCGAGAGGAGTCGCCCCCTCCCTCGGGCGCGGCCGCGCCGCGCCCGCCTTTGGGGCAATCGAACCGCCCTCCCCCGTAGCAAGGTTGGGGTGAATCCCCCCTCTTCCGGCTCGCCGCCCGCTTTTCGGGCTCCGGACTCCGTTCGGAGCAATTCCCCGTTCGTTACGCGCTCAGAACACTTCTAAGCGCTCTTAGTTCACTTTTTATCTTTTCTGAATTCTCACATTTTGTCTTCCTAGCATGCTCACTTTTTGTCTTTCCAGTTTCTCAGATTTCAGGAACAGCTTGTCGTCTTTTTTGCCTCCAACAAAACTGCCCGAACTGCCCGAACTGCCCGAACTGCCTGAACTGCCCGAACTGCCTGAGGGGCAAGATAGTCAATTACGAAAAATGGCGATCCGTGTGCTCTGAACCGGAAAATATGATTCGTCTGCCAGGTGGTTACGGTGGTTACAACGGCAAAATTACCGGGCTACCCCCGACCAAAGCTATAAAAGGAGCCTCAGGGCTTCATTTGAAAGGACCTTGCCTTCTGGACCCGGGAGAGCTTCTTGCAGACTTTCGCGGAATTCTCCTTCGGACTCGAAGATTTCCTTCTTCCCGAAAGGCGACTCAGCGCGCTCACTTTTGTTCTCCAGGGCGTTCTCACTTTTGTTCTCCACCTTTCTCAGAAGGAGAAAAAACTTAGTTTTTCTGAAGGTGGTCTGTCACCTTCGGAACTCTTTCTCTCTCTCTTTCTCTCTATTATTGTAACGAGCAGCGGCCTGTCGCGCTCGACTTCTAAGTCCCTAATTATAACCCCCAAAAGATAGTGGAAGTTTGGTCGGCACAGCTCCATTCACATGGTTTTTTACCCTTTCCGGGTTTTCCACGCTAAAAAGTCCCAGTGTAATCAACGAATCTCAAATTGACTATTTGCGCGCTTGGTTCGCTCCCGAGCTAAGGTGGTTCAAGTAAACCGGTCTACCAAGAGCCCTAAGCAACCCGCAACATTTTGGCGCCGTCTGTGGGAACCGATTCCCAAAACTCTGCAAAGACTCGCTAAAGGAAGCGCTTAGCCACCGATTTCAATGGCAAGAAAAGTGCTCGCACTACTGAAGGATCAATCCCGGAGGGACGCGTTGACCCAACTCCCTCCCACTCGCATATCAACGCGCCTCTCACAGAAGAGGCGGTGCTCGCGCCTGCGACAGTGCTGGAAGGACGCATTCGGCAAGTGGAAGAGCAACAAGCCGAGATGTTGACTCTCGTAAGAAACCTGGGGGCTCCTCGAGTTACCGTTCAGCCTCCAGCATCAAACGTTCCGCCGCCTCCAGCTCCGAATCATGCTCCGGTCGAGGGAGCCGATCGGGAAGATGAAGCCTCAGAAGATTTTTCCGACGCTGCAAGCTCCGCTCATCCTGCTCCACCGGTCAGAGGATCGGAGGCTGACCCCCATCACCCCCGCCAAGGAAGAGCTGCTCCCGTCCGAGCAGTGGAAAGAACCACGCGAGAGGAAATACGCGACATGATAGAAGAAGAGTACGCCCAAGCAGGACGACGCACAACTCTCACCCGCCGTCCTGCACACCACGGCTCCCCGTTGTCGCCTCAAGTCTTGGCACATCCAATTCTGAATGGTTTCAAGCTTCCCAGCATCGAGACATTCGATGGGACGGACGATCCGTTGGAACATGTCAATCACTTCACCACCGTTATGAGGATTTACAGCGCCCCTGATCAGCTCCTCTGTCAGGTATTCCCGACAACCTTGAAGGGGCAAGCGCGCACTTGGTTCCACTCTCTGCGGAATGGGGTCATCAACAACTTCACCGAAATGATGCAGCAGTTCGTGGACCAATTCATAGCCAACCGCAGAATTGTCCGAGATCCCTCCCACCTCTCAGGGATCCGCCAAAACGACGGAGAGACACTCAAAGATTTTTTCCGACGCTTCAATACGGAGGCTCGACAGATCCCAGGAGTTGGCCCTGAGCTCCTGCGGGGAGTTTTCCTTGGAGGACTCCGCCCAAGTGGCTTCTACTCAGCTCTCATGAGAGAAACCGTACCAAGTTACCCTGACCTCGTTCACCGAGTTGAAGCTCAAATAGCTGCTGACGAGGCCATCGAAGCACACTGTCGGCAGTTTGAAGGAAGCCAAGGAAGGAAGAGGGGATCAGACCAAGCCCCTCGCGGATGAGAAGAACGACGCGGCGAGGAGCGCCGTGGTGACGAACGTCGCCGTGGCCCCCGAAGAGACCTGGGACCGCAGCCACCCGGGACCTACACCCCGTTGAACACTACTAGAACGAATGTACTCTACGCCATTCAGAACAACTAACCCAGAACTCCGCGCACCTCGGGCGTTAGCCCCAAACCCAAGGGGCGATCAGTCTAGGTACTTCGAGTTCCATCGGGGAACCAGGCATACCACTGAAGAGTGTACCAGACTTAAAGACGAAATCGAGCGTCTCGTCCGCCAGGGACTCCTAGGTAGATTCCTACAAGGCCAGGTTCCCAATCAGCCTCAGCAGCCTAGGGATGCAAGGGAACAACCTCCCGCTCCCTGGGGCGCACAAGGAGGAAGGCCGATGGTGAGAGAAATCGAAACGATCGCTGGACCTCCCGTCCTAGCGGCACAAATCCACTCGATAGCCAAACCCCCGAGAGACCACGAAGACAAGAAGCTCAAACAGGACATTACGATCGCTTTCGGGGAAGAAGACCTGCAAGGATTACGACTACCGCACCAGGATCCACTCGTAATCAGCGCAGGGATCAGGGACCCTTGCTTTAACGTGAAGAGGATATTGGTCGATAACGAAAGCTCAGTTGATGTTCTGTTCCTTTCTACTTTGCAAAATATGAAGCTCACAAAGGATCAGCTCAGCCCTGCGGCCGGGCCCGTCTACGGCTTCGACAACCGACCTGTCCCTATTCAAGGCATGATCACTCTCCCAGTCACATTGGGCGAGTTTTCGAGACAGTCAATGTACATCATCCAGTTCGTGGTGGTGGAATCCACTTCCGCCTATAATGCCATCTTCGGGAGACCGCTCCAGTCTATCTTTGGAGCAGTCCCATCTATTCCACATCTGGCTATGAAGTTTCCAACCGCCGCTGGCATATGGGTCGTAAGAGGAAACCAGGAGGCAGCCAGAACCTGCTATCTGAAGCAGGCTCAACCAGCAAAGGCAACCGCTCTCAACATCAATAACTTCGATCTGCGAGACGAAGCTACTCTGCAGCAAAGAGCGCCCGTCGAAGGACTAGTAGAAGTACCGCTTTCCCAACAAGACCCAACTCGGACTGTTCAGGTCGGGTCGCTCTTGTCACCAGAAGAGCGGGAAGAGTTCACAACCTTCTTGCAGGAGAATGAAGACATTTTCGCTTGGAGCCCAGAAGACATGCCCGGTGTAGATCCCGAAGTCATTTATCACTCTCTAAACATCAACCCCGCCTGCAGGCCTGTAATTCAAAAGAAGAGGAACTTTGCCCCCGAGCGGTTGAAGGCGATCGAAGAGGAGGTAGCTAAACTCCTGGAGGCATGATTCGTACGCGAAGCGGAATACCCCACGTGGCTCGCCAACGTGGTCATGGTAAAAAAGGCCTCGGGGAAGTGGAGAATGTGCGTCGACTACAGCAACCTGAACCAAACATGCCCAAAAGATAGCTTCCCCCTCCCGAGAATTGACCGGCTCGTCGACGCAATGGCCGACCACGAACTACTTAGCTTCATGGATGCTTACTCCGGCTACAACCAGATAAGAATGAATCCCGCGGACGAGGAACATACCGCCTTCCACACCGACAGAGGAGTCTACTGCTACAAAGTGATGCCGTTCAGCCTTAAGAACACCGGAGCCACCTATCAGAGACTGATGAACAATGTTTTCAAGAACCTCATTGGAGAAAAGATGGAGGTATACGTGGATGACATGTTAGTCAAAAGCGTCCACTGTTGCGACCACTTGAAAGACTTGGGAAAATGCTTTCAGCTTCTCCGTCGCTTCCAGATGCGGCTCAACCCCAGCAAATGCGCATTTGGTGTGACGGCGGGAAAGTTCTTAGGTTTCATGGTAACCCATCGGGGAATTGAGGCCAACCCCGAGAAGATCAAGACGTTGGAGGATATGTCGCCACCTCGTTCAATTAAGGAAGTGCAACGTCTGAACGGGAGGATCGCCGCGTTATCTCGTTTCTTGTCGCGGACAGGAGACAAGTACCTCCCTTTCTTCAAAATTCTTCGGGGAGCGCGCCACTCTGGGTTCCAGTGGACTAACGAGTGTCAGGCGGCCTTCGAACTTCTCAAACAGTACCTGGCTTCGCCACCGCTTCTGTCAAAACCCGTCCCCGGAGAGACTATGTTCTTGTACCTAGTGGTCTCACCTACGGCTCTCAGCTCGGTACTCGTGAAAGACGAAGGAGGGGTGCAACGACCAGTCTACTACCTCAGCAAGGTCCTCACCGACACCGAAACCAGATACCCGGCAGCAAACAAGACAGCCTTGGCCCTCGTCTTCTCCGCCAGAAAGCTTCGGCCCTACTTCCAGGCTCATACAGTGAAAGTGTTGACTCACCTCCCATTACGAACAATCCTCCAGAAAACCAGAAGTCTCAGGAAGACTAGTGAAGTGGGTCGTAGAACTCGGCGAGTTTGACATCCAATTCCTGCCCCCGACCAGACATCAAGTCACAAGTACTCGCCGACTTTGTTGTAGAGTACACCATCCCACCAGAAGCAGCTCCCGTCGAAGACACCACTAGCCCCCGTTGGACTCTCTATGTCGACGGTGCCTCAGGAGCTGAAGGGGCCGGAGCAGGACTGCTCCTCATAAGTCCCGATGAGATCACCTTAGATTACGGCCTCCGATTGAAATTCCCCGCGACATACAACATTGCAGAGTACGAGGCGCTGATCGCCGGTCTCTGACTCACCATCAATTGCAAAGTAGAGAACCTAACTATCTATGCAGACTCTCAACTCGTAGTCTCACAAGTCGAAGGAGACTACGAGGCCAAGAGCGACCAGATGGCAAAATACCTCACATTCGCAAAATTACTCCTCCAGAAGATCTCGTCATATCAAATTCAACACATTCCTCGGGAGCAGAATTCCAGGGCTGATGCTCTATCCAAGCTCGCCACTTCACCTTCCAGCTACCAGTCTCGAAGACGCCGAATAGAAGAGATCGTGATTCCAAGTATTCAAGGGCCGTGGGAGATCGCAACCATCCACTAGGAAGAGTCATCCTGGACGACACCCTTACGAGCTTACCTCGAGCACGAACACCTCCCTGAAGACCGCCTAGAGGCACAAAGATTACGGATGCGGGCGGCATCATTCACTATCGTGGACGGGGAACTCTACAGGTGGGCGTTCTCAGGACCATATCTAAAATGCCTACCGGCGGGCGAGTCAGACTACGCCCTCAGAGAAGTGCACGGGGGAGTCTGCGGAGAGCATCTATGCGGAAAGGCATTGGCACAAAAGATACTATGCCAAGGCTTCTATTGGCCAACAATGAAGAGGGACGCAGCCGAGTTGGTCCAAAAGTGCAGGAGCTGTCAGCTGCATGCCAACGTGCCTCATCAGCCTCCGGTCGCGCTCTCCACACTCCAAAGTGCGTGGCCATTCGCGCAATGGGGAATCGACCTCCTCGGCCCCTTACCTCTAGCTTCCGGACAGAGGAAGTTCATCATCCTAGCCATCGATTACTTCACCAAGTGGATAGAAGCGGAACCCCTAGCCAAACTTACAGAAGAGAACGCTAAACAATTTGTCTGGAAAAACATTGTCTGCCGCTTCGGTATCCCAGCAACAATCATTGCCGACAATGACACTCAGTTCACCGGGAAATCCTTCACTAAGATGTGCGAGGACCTGGAGATCAACCTTCGTCATACCGCCGTAGCACATCCACAAGCCAACGGACAAGTAGAAGTTACGAACCGCACCATCCTCAAAGGGTTGAGGACGCGCCTGGAAGAAGCTGGGGGACAATGGGTAGACGCACTCCCAAATGTACTATGGGCATATCGGACAACAGAGAGGACTCCCACATGAGAGACACCATATAACCTCTGTTACGGTACTGAAGCTGTCATCCCCATCGACATCGGCATTCCGAGCACTCGAGTGCTAACCTTCGATCCCAGCAAGAATGACGGGCTGCTTCGGGAAAACCTTGACCTAATCCCCGAAGTCCGGGACGATGCCGCCCAGCGTACCGCCTCTTACCAAAGGCGCGTAGCCCGGCTCTATGACAGAAGGGTGAATCCCAGACCAATCAACATAGGAGATCTCGTCCTACGCAGCATCGAGGCGGCTGGAAAGGGCCCCCAAGGAGATAAACTCTCACCCACCTGGGAAGGTCCGTACGTTGTCACTGCGATCGTAAAACCCGGAACATACAGGCTCAGAACAGCGGAAGAAAAGACTCTACCATGTACCTGGAACGCCCAGAACCTGCGCCGCTTCTATCAGTAACATCAAGTCTTCTATCAAGTAGAAAGTCGCAAGCTCAGACTCGTGCAAACTTATCTTATATTATGTATGCAAAGACGCGAGCTCAGACTCATGCAAACTTATCTTATATTATGTATGCAAAACCGCGAGCTCAGACTCGTGCAAACTTATCTTATATTATGTATTGTATGCAAAGCCACGAGCTCAGACTCGTGCAAACTTATCTTGTATTGCAAAAACTATGCGCAAAACGATTTTTACTATAAAAAATATATACGCTTCAACATCTATGTTCAATTAAGAAAGATCTCTATTTCGGGGCCCTGCCCCGGGGACTTCGCACCGCCGTCGATTGAAGGTTCGCCCTTCTCCACCGCCGTAGAGTCCCGACGTCGTAGGGGCCTGCCCCCCTTACGTTCGCCCCCGGTTTGAATACACCAGCTATTCACCGGCCATCTCGGGGCCCTGCCCTGGGAACTTCACACCGCCGTCAATTGAAGGTTCGCCCTTCTCCTCCGCCGTAGAGTCCCGACGTCGTAGGGGCCTGTCCCTTTACGTTCGCCCCCGATTTGAATACACCAACTATTCACTGGCCATCTCGGGGCCCTGCCCTGGGGACTTCGCACCGCCGTCGATTGAAGGCTCGCCCTTCTCCTCCGTCGTAGAGTCCTGGCGCCGTAGGGGCCTGCCCCCCTTACGTTCGCCCCCGGTTTGAATACACCAGCTATTCACCGGCCAAGCCTATATTATGTAAAAGCCGCAAGCTCGGACTCGCGCAAACTAATTTCTTGTTATTATTATGAAAAACTCGCAGGCTCGAACCGGCGCAGACTCCTCCGTTATTTCGTAAAAGGCTATCAAGCAGTTCGGGCATCAACGCTAAACAACAAGCCAGCAACAATCCCAAAGTACGAACATCCTTCGCCGACCATCTTGAAGCACCTTTCCTCAATCGACACTCCGACAACAACAGGGGCAGCAGAGCCACGAGAGTGCCATTGCAACGCAGCGCAGAGCGAGAAACGCCTAAACAGAACAAGAAAGCAAAAACAACCATACACTCATCCCTCGACAGCGATTCCTACCCAAGGCACCACAGAGAGAGCAATGATCAAAGATGCCACAGAAAAATCGAAACCTCTGAACTCCTCCGCGGCGAAATCCGGACTCTGAAGGTTTGGGGGGCTTATGTTATATATCCGTAGAGGCCTTGGGGTGCGTCTAGGGAAAACTCCACTAAAAGGAGGTGGGGTCAACGGCCAACGCATGATCGCCCGAGTTGAGGAGGTCGAACCCGCCATTTTCACCACCAACACGCAAGAACGCACGAAGCGCGCGTCGCGCCCCGCCAAGACCGAACCCGGCTACTGGGGTGCGGTTAGCCCGCACCCCACTAGTGGGGTGCGAATAGCGGCACCCTCCATAGTGGGGGTGCGGCCAAACCGCACCCCATGTGGGGTGCGACCAAGCCGCACCCATGAGGGGTGCGGCCAAGCCGCACCCCATGTGGGGTGCGGCCAAGCCGCACCCCATGTGGGGTGCGGCCAAGCCGCACCCCATGAGGGGTGCGGCCAAGCTGCACCCCCTTGGGGTGCGGCCGAGAGGAGTAACCCCCCTCCCTCGGGCGCGGCCATGCCGCGCCTGCCTTTGGGGGCGGTCGAACCGCCCTCCCCCGTAGCAAGGTTGGGGTGAGTCCCCCCTCTTCCGGCTCGCCGCCCGCTTTTCGGGCTCCGGACTCCGTTCGGAGCAATTCCCCGTTCGTTACGCGCTCAGAACGCTTCTAAGCGCGCTTAGCTCACTTTTTATCTTTTCTGACTTCTCACATTTTGTCTTCCTAGCATGCTTACTTTTTGTCTTTCCAGTTTCTCAGATTTCAGGAACAGCTTGTCGCCTTTTTCGCCTCCAACACAACTGCCCGAACTGCCCGAACTGCCCGAACTGCCCGAACTGCCCGAACTGCCCGAACTGCCCGAACTGCCCGAACTGCCCGAGGGGCAAGATAGTCAATTACGAAAAATGGCGATCCGTGTGCTCTGAACCGGAAAATATGATTCGTCCGCCAGGTGGTTACGGTGGTTACAACGGCAAAATTACCGGGCTACCCCCGACCAAAGCTATAAAAGGAGCCCCAAGACTTCATTTGAAAGGACCTTGCCTTCTGGACCCGGGAGAGCTTCTTGCAGACTTTCGCGGAATTCTCCTTCGGACTCGAAGATTTCCTTCTTCCCGAAAGGCCACTCAGCGCGCTCACTTTTGTTCTCCAGGGCGTTCTCACTTTTGTTCTCCACCTTTCTCAGAAGGAGAAAGTACTTAGTTTTTCTGGAGGTGGTCTGTCACCTTCGGAACTCTTTCTCTCTCTCTCTATTATTGTAACGAGCAGCGGACTGTCGCGCTCGACTTCTAAGTCCCTAATTGTAACCCCCAGAAGATAGTGGAAGTTTGATCGGCACAGCTCCGGCCACGTGGTTTTTTTACTCTTTCCGGGTTTTCCACGCTAAAAAGTCTCAGTGTAATCAACAAATCTCAAATTAACTGTTTGCGCGCTTGGTTCGCTCCCCAGCTAAAGTGGTTCAAGTAAACCGGTCTACCAAGAGCCCTAAGCGACCCGCGACAAAAATATTATAAATAAAAGTTTTATTTACCAAATTTCTAACACCAAAATAAAAAATGATCTTCCGGGTGACCAAAAATAAAATACCATTACTGACCTCCCGAGATGACGACACATGTCCAGACGTCATGTGTCGCGACCGTATTAACCCCGAAGCTAGATTTGAAAACGAAGCCCGATTCCAAAAATTGATGCAAACCCGGACTCCGATCTCCTCTCGCAAAAAAAAAACAAACGGATTCAATTTGACGATTGTTATACGCACTACAGTTTTTGCTATCCACACTCTTTTTGTATGAGTTATTACACGCCTTTTGGAAATACACATTGTACATGCATTTTTAGGAAAAGTGTTCAACACGAAAGTTGTAGAGACGAGATCTACAACTTTCGTGTTGAATACTTTTCCTAAAAATGCATGTACAAGACGTATTTCCAAAAATTCTCTATATATAGTTACACACATGTTTCAATCAGGGCGGCAATACGTCATGTGCGTGTATTTTTTGGAAAAGTGGTCAACGATCGAGATCTACAACTTTCGTGTTGACCACTTTTCCTAAAAATGCATGATATAATTTCAAAAGGAGCGTAATAATTCATACAAAAAGAGTGCGGATAGCCAAAACTGTAGCGCGGATAACAATCGGTTTTTACTTGCGATTTTTAGTTTTTATTTCTCCCGTCTAACATTCCACGCCCTAGAATTTTGTGCTCTACGAATGAATACAGGAACAACTCTAGGTCGGAAGCCGTGCCCCGATTCCCCAGTTCTTCCCCTCTTCGCATTCGACCCTTCGGCGAACTGTTCCCCTGCGATCGGGTCTGGCGGCGCGCTAGCCGACATCGGCCTCTTCCAGAGCGCGCGCGCGCTCTCGACGACTCCTCCGAACAACCCCTCTGTTCGAGCCCCCTTCGCCGCACCACCTTCCCTCCACCGGCGATCTTCACCGCCAGCATCCTTCTCCCATTCAGTGCCTGGGAGTCCTCCGCCCTCTGAGCCCCCATCTCCTCGACGTTTGTTACCTCCGCATTCCAAGCCCTCCCTGTCCCGCTCTCAGCGCTTGTCCTGCCGTGACTGTACCTACTGTGGATCCGCTGCGGCGGCTGGTCGACGAATGATTGCTGTCTGGTATATCTCGCACCTCTCTCAGTATTCTTAATTTATTCAAAGTATTACTTATGCAATACTAACTACTAAGGAAGTCACTGTTCTGAGTTTGCCCAATTTTCATCCTTATTTAATATTGTTGTTATTTGTCATAGAATGTTTTATGCTTTTTTTTTGCCTGTGGATTCATTGATCTGTGTTAAGTTTTCCCTACGAGCACATGAGATTATTACTAACTTTATAAACATTTATCTACTCTGAAATAAGCGGCTTATAGAATTCCAAGTTGGATCCACATCTCAATATCAGGTTTGAAATTCAGTTTACATCAATAACCAAGTGTGGATGGCGAAATATTTGTGTCCGGGTCCCGGTTTTTACCGGGAGTCGCTGGAGATACAACTCCTTTATCCCGGATACAACTCTTTTATCTACAACTCCTTTATCTGAGATACATCGACCTTTAGACATGACACAATGTGGTTGGTCTCGGATGGTCAGAGTCCCGGACGCAAATATTTCGCGTGTGGATGACATGTAAGGACATTTCAAAATAACTTGTAGGCCCCATAAAAGGCATCAATTTCTAGCTCCATGACAATCAACATTACCAGAAACAAGGATAGATGACGGAAACGTATTGTTGGAACCTAAAACAAGTATAGATAGGAGATTAGAACCTTAGAATGGCAAGGCGTTAACTCAAATATTAATCCTTGAGTTCAGGAATGTTTTTGAAAAGGGAAGAAATGTTACAGCCCTTTTCAAATAAGTAAAGAGGCAGGAGGAATATAATAAACAGTTAGCTGGTTAGCAAGAGGGGGAGAGATGTTAATTAGTTGTGAATGGTGTAGTTGATGGGTTAATTACCCATGGATTAACTAATATGAACTTTAGCTATAAATGCCTATAGTAGCTTTATTTTTTAGTTATGAATAAAATTGAGAATTGCCTCCCTATCCTCGTGTTCCGGTTGTGTTCGACAACTGGAGTTCCCTCTGGGTTCAGGATCAAGAGATCCTTAAGGATCTTACCTATTTTCCCTTTTGTTTTGCTTGATTTGCTCTGATCTTCCTGATCTGCTCAGTAAGAGATTCTTTGCTATTAGTGGTAATCAAAATCGACTCCATCATTTACCTTGGGGTTTTCAGCTTGCAGTAATGTTATTTAGTTGATCTTTAGACTCTTTGCATTTAGAAAAAAGAGAAGTTAACCTAGTGGTGGAGGATGGAGTTAGTGGTATTTTATTTGGTTGAACGTGAGAGTTTCTCCTGGAGTTAAAGGAATCTTTCAAAAGAATTTGTTTTATAGTTTTAACCAATTTATATGGATGATCTGCTCTTATACTTGAGGTAATTTTTTTGTTATTTACATTTCCTTATTGTTGCGCACTTGTAATTTTTGGGCATGTTGATCCCTCATTGAGTAGTAATACTCCCATAAGATCATAAGAATGCTCAACTCCTAAAATTCCTTAAAGAACTCTATGTCGAACAAGAGTTTTGTATTTGGTAAACTAATGGTGTCGACATTGTCTTTTAACTCTTTATAATAGTTTTGTAGTTTTGAGTATGGCTTATGCTAGCAACTTTATCATTTAGTTAAAGTTGTATTTTATTGTGTTTTTTAATGCACATTAGGAAATGGAAGGAGTGGCCGAGTTGTAGGAGATCCACTCCCTTGACTATCAGTTCTCTATAATGGTAATTTGTTTTGCTTTTGTTTAAAAAATTTATTTGCAAAAATTAGTCATATGAAAGTCCAAGGATTAAGTTTGCCTTTTTAACTAGATGAGAGGTAGATGATTTGTTAATTATTGGCAAGTAGAATGAAATTAAGTTGTCCACCGGCAAGTTATATGGTTTTTTAAAATTTTAGTTATAAGGTGATAATATTCTCTTTGTATGAAAACCATTACCTATGAAATGCGTGCATGTTATCTTGTTGATATTTTACCTTTTGGTCTCTATTCAATTGCAGTGGTTCAATTCTTAGAAGCTTGACATTCTATTAAATATTGCGACAAATTTTGAAGCTTGATGTTCTATTGATGTATCAATTTCAATTGTCGTGGTTCAGAAAATTTCAAGTTTGGTAAGAAGTTTTGACATGATTCCTTTCTTTGTTATGTATGCTTATTAATTTTTTTAACTCAGTGCCCGAGCTGAGTTAAAATTCTAATTCTGCCACTAATGTGTTCATATAGGAAAAAAAAAATTCTAGGAATGTAGTGAACGAAGTAAAACTACATCCTTTGATGATTTACACGATAAAGAAATTGTGATATATAGAATAATAAAGGCAAACGATGAGATTTAGATACTTTAATCTAATTAGATTCATTAAACATTAAAAAATATGATATTAATTAAAGATAAGATATAAAGAATAGATGGAAATACTGCTAAGATGTTATTAAATTAGAATCTATGAAGCACAAATACTTTCCTGAGGGCCGCGTACCCGTACCGGGTACATTTCCGGTACCAGTACGTACCCGATACTCGACGGATACACCTGCTACTCTAGTCTG
This sequence comes from Dactylorhiza incarnata, assembly GCA_033032865.1. Lineage (NCBI taxonomy): Eukaryota > Viridiplantae > Streptophyta > Magnoliopsida > Asparagales > Orchidaceae > Dactylorhiza > Dactylorhiza incarnata. The sequence goes on from JAWHQI010002111.1 coordinate 36,072, forward strand.
AGAATAAGCTTGGATTTGATAGATCGTTCTGCATTTTGTGATATGACTATGTTTTCCTAAAATAAACAAAAAACTTCTCCATGTATTTTAGAAAAGAAAAAATGTCTAATAAATGCAACTAGCGGTGTTTATTTACTATAGTAACAAAATGTGATCTTGACTTAAGATTCTTTTTATACTATGTAATTGAGGATTAAATGTTTTTTCTACTTGCTTAATATGAATTTTTCTATGTTTTATATTCTCCCTCTTTTTAAAAAGGTGGCATATATATACATGTACATTTATATATATGTATGTATATATATAAATCAATTTTATTAACATTGTTCCCCGAACGTACCCGCATCCTATTTTTTGATCTCCACGTACCGGTGCACTACCGTACCGGATACGTATCGTACTCGGTGCCCGTACCCGTGCTTCATATATTAGAATTTTATGGGAGAAAAAATCTGAGAAGTGACAATGAGGTATATATATATAGTGTAGATCGATCCAAAAAGTGAAGTGAAATTAGATTTTAATGAAGAAGCATAAATATAAGGTTTTAGGTCTCCAGGAGATACATATTGAGATTTTGATAGTTACATGGGATACTGCAATGCTTCTTTTCAATGAAAATTTGTAGATTAAGCAGGCTACAAATGATCGGAGAAGAGATATTTTGATGCTAGTATTTGTAAATGAGATGTTCAAGTTTATATTAATTGAGGAATCAAATTTATGAGCAAGATAATCGAGTTATTTATAACTTATGATGCATTTGCTTATATAATTATGTTAATTTCATAAAATCAATTTGACTTCATTTCAAGACGATCTTTAAGATAAAATTTGACTGGTGTTAAGAGCAATTTGAGTTTGGCTATTAGCCGAGCTAAAAAATCTTGTTTAGTATTTCCATTTCATTTTATCACTGACCTGATTTCGTTATTTGCATTTTTTACTAGAGGCCAGCTGCCAGTATCGCCCGAGTTCCTTCCTTGATTCCAATCGAGCGACTGGCTATAGGAGGGGATTTTTGGTGGCAATGCAAGAACCCGAAGATCATTTGGATTCCAGGTACCCAAATATCTAAACCATATGGTTATTTTCCTCTCCTCGATCCAACCCTAAGCCCGACCATCCCTGAATCGTCGGCGTTGTCTGATCTTCATTGTTTCTGATGAGCCAGACATATTTCTGGCTTAAGGAAAATCAATATTCGTAATGATTGATCGACGAGGATTTCCGGCGAGTAGCTGTATTGATTCAGATCGATCGACATGATTTTCCTAAAGATACAATGATGAGATTTTGAGAATTGACATTGTCGATTACATGAGTAGAAATCCCGTCGACGGAGGATTACTTCATCTTTCTCATGTGTAGTGCTTCACATTCAACTTTACGCAAGAACTAAATTTCTTTGTTGGCTATTTTTTTGTTTGATTTTAATAAAGCATTTCTTTGTGTGCAGAGTAATAAAATTACCCGAAGAAGGATACAACCCTCAAGTGGATGTAGGAAGCCACTTTGAGACTGATATTTGTTTCCATCGAGGGGTGAATTAGTAGCATGGGCTCGAAATGTGGGGAAAGGACTTGGTTTTGCCGTAACAATTCGAAGTTCAGACAAATTGGAAGGTGGTAGAGCAAGACCACGTGTGATTCTTGGTTGTGACAGAGCTGGATTTTATCGCGAGAGCCAATACAAGAAAGGATGGGTTAAACAGAACTTAAGGAAAACCACATCAAAACGTTGCGGATGCCCATTCTCATTGATAGGACAAAGAGATGGCAATGAGTGGAAAATTAAAGTTAAATGTGGGTTGCACAATCATGGGAATATGCATTTAGAGTCACATGCCTTTGTTGGAAGGTTAGATAGCGAGGAAAGGAAGATAGTTCAAGATATGTTTGCTTCTGGTGTGAAACCAAGAAAAATACTATTAGCCCTTAAAAATAGGAATCCTGCAAACACTACTGTGATGAAAACTATATACAATGAAAGGGTTAAGATGCAAAAGGAGCTAATAATAAGTGAGCATCAAGGACTAGAAATAAATAAACTTTATGAGATCATGGAGCCAACATTAAGTCAAACTATACAGCCTCTTATGCCCAATAAACTTAAAGGTAGACCCAATGGAAGTTCCAAGAAGTTCAAGAATGATTTCAAATCTACACAATGGGATCCTTTACCTTTTGAAGATGCCATGTTGGATACTCCGCTTATGTTAAGAAATTTGAAGAAGGCCGTGAGAACAATGACTATGCATAAAAATAAATATTTTGATCGGGTACGTCAACAACTACCTTCTAAATTTTGGGAATATCTTGCAAATGTCCTTAATGTACCCGGGGATGGCCATTGTGGCTACCGGGTTATTAGCGAATCAATGAACATGGGGGATGATTGGGCTCAAGTTAGAAATGATCTTTCAAATGAGTTACAACAAAGAGAAGTCTTGTATGATGATCTTTTTGGAAGTTCTAAACGAAAGGAATTAATAGACTCTCTAATTGTCTTAGCATTCCCGCTCCACTAGATAAATGGATGTCCATGCCAGATATGGGATTAGTTATTTCCTCGTGCTACAACGTTATGGTGGTGCAGTTGTCTAAGTTACATGGTCTCACATTTCTTCCCTTGTATTCACCTGTTCCTCCTATCCAAAAGATAATTTTCATTGGATTTATGAATAGAAATCATTTTGTCGGATTGTGCATGAGTGAAGGGTGTCCCCTACCACCAATCTACTCTCCTTGGAGGAGGTACCATAGTCATATTGCTGAGCCATGGGAAGCCATTTATGCATCACGTTTACAGAGCTAAGGTCCACCTGAGGAAGATAATGAGTTTATATGTATTGCACAATCTTTTTGTAAGTTTATATGAGCTAAGGTCCACCTGAGGAGGTACCATAGTCAAAATGGGAACCTTCTTCTTTTTGTAAGTTTCTAATTTATTTATTTTCCAACTTTGTTTATTTCTTGATAACATTTTAATAATACATTTTTTTGCTTGCAGAGTTGCAGAATATTGCACAATCTTTCGGAGCTCTCAGAATCACATGTGATATCATTTCGAGGCTTTTAGGATTACATATGATATTATACAAGAATCACATGTGATATCATTTCGAGGCTTTTAGGATTACATATGATATTATACAATCGTTTGGAGCTTTTGAAGTGTAGTGAATATTGCCCTCTTTTTGTATGAATTTGTGACTTATTAGAGCCCTAGGAAATGCGTACGTGTTTGATTACTTTTGGTTTAATGGATTATTTTTGAATATATTAGTTCACTTTCTTGACATTGGTAAGTTTAGTTACAAAAACATGCTATACTCCCAAAAAATGATGTCTGTTTTGCTCATTGAAAAATCATGGTTTGCGAAATTACTTCTGCTAATATAGAAACCTGGTTTGCTCTTAATAAATAATGAATAATGAAACATTTTTAAGAGCATAGAAATGTTTTCAAATGAATTTTATTAATCTTGGAAAGACATATGATCGAGCAGCACGTGATTTGATTTGGTACAAGTTAAGGAAGAAATGCTTGTATCAAAGCTACGTTGATGTTATAAAAAAATGTGATAAAATACTAACTAGTATTAGTAGTAGTTGTGGTGTGGCCAAAACATTTCCAATCGCACTATGTTTACATCAACAATCCTCATTGAGTATTTATCTTTTTGTATTAGTTCTTGTCGACTCGAAGGACTAGTTTCTTGTCTGTTTCCCTTGGCAAATATCATACCTCGAGCTATTGCAGGTGATCAACACGAGGTCAGAGTATTTCGTATACTATAGACTAACAAGGAACAAGATACCGAAATTCTGAACATCTATAGTAACTTATGAAAATGGCCATGTAAAGGAGCACCCCCCTGCCGCATTGGATAAGTGCAAAGTTGAGCTTACAAAAAGCTCTATCATGAATGGAAAATAGAAGGGTATGAATACTTCTAACTTTGATGCTTAATTTTATTTTATCTATACTGCATTTATTACTGTCCTTGCGATGAAGGACAAAGTCCAATCATCAAGGCTAGCAGCCCGTACACCCCAACCCGTCTCCACGCCAAGTATAAATGCGGTAGGATGTTGAGGTCAGGTCTTCAACCCGAGACCTCCTTGATAAGAAGATTTAAGCATGTCCCTCATCACCAACTGAGCTGCACATCCTACCACGTTTATACTTGGGCGCGGAGACGGTTGGGGTGTACAGGCTGCTAGCCTTGATGATTGGATTCTGTCCTTCATCACCTTACATTCTGCACTTTGTTACGTACCTCTGCGGGCCGTGGAGATTATTATGAGTATAGGTTGATAGTCTATAGTATACTTTAGATTATTAAGATGGTTTGAGGATTTTATTTTATCTATACTGCATTTATTACTGTCCTTGCGATGAAGGACAAAGTCCAATCATCAAGGCTAGTAGCCCGTACACCCCAACCCGTCTCCGCGCCAAGTATAACGCGGTAGGATGTTGAGATCAGGTCTTCAACCCGGGACCTCCTTGATAAGAAGATTTAAGCATGTCCCTCATCACCAACTGAGCTGCACATCCTACCACGTTTATACTTGGGCGCGGAGACGGGTTGGGGTGTACAGGCTGCTAGCCTTGATGGTTGGATTCTGTCCTTCATCACCTTACATTCTGCACTTTGTTACGTACCTTTGCGGGCCGTGGAGATTATTATGAGTATAGGTTGATAGTCTATAGTATACTTTAGATTATTAAGATGGTTTGAGGATTTTATCTTATCTATACTGCATTTATTACTGTCCTTGCGATGAAGGACAAAGTCCAATCATCAAGGCTAGTAGCCCGTACACCCCAACCCGTCTCCGCGCCAAGTATAAACGCGGTAGGATGTTGAGGTCAGGTCTTCAACCCGGGACCTCCTTGATAAGAAGATTTAAGCATGTCCCTCATCACCAACTGAGCTGCACATCCTACCACGTTTATACTTGGGCGCGGAGACGGGTTGGGGTGTACAGGCTGCTAGCCTTGATGGTTGGATTCTGTCCTTCATCACCTTACATTCTGCACTTTGTTACGTACCTCTGCGGGCCGTGGAGATTATTATGAGTATAGGTTGATAGTCTATAGTATACTTTAGATTATTAAGATGGTTTGAGGATTTTATTTTATCTATACTGCATTTATTACTGTCCTTGCGATGAAGGACAAAGTCCAATCATCAAGGCTAGTAGCCCGTACACCCCAACCCGTCTCCGCGCCAAGTATAAACGCGGTAGGATGTTGAGGTCAGGTCTTCAACCCGGGACCTCCTTGATAAGAAGATTTAAGCATGTTCCTCATCACCAACTGAGCTGCACATCCTACCACGTTTATACTTGGGCGCGGAGACGGGTTGGGGTGTACAGGCTGCTAGCCTTGATGGTTGGATTCTGTCCTTCATCACCTTACATTCTGCACTTTGTTACGTACCTCTGCGGGCCGTGGAGATTATTATGAGTATAGGTTGATACTCTATAGTGTACTTTAGATTTTTAAGATGGTTTGAGGATTGCATATAAAGGAGCTCCATAATGTGTCAACCTTCTCTACATGTAAATTTACTTTCTCACCTTTTGAATATGCTAACACTAAATATAGTATCCAGTCTTACAGGAAACAGAAATTGAGAGGCTTATTAAATAAATGTTGAAAACAGCCTTTAGATTTCATGATGGTTACTGTGAGTTTTTCGTGATCAGTATTGTTCAGTGTATATAACAAATACTACTTTATTGAGAAATAAGAATTGATACACACACTGAACACACAACATTAATTGAACACCACATATTTGCTCACACACATTGTCCAAATATAGAGGGAGTTGATAAATTAAGGAGAGTGGGAGCTGATGGTACGATGCGCGAGACTCATGGCATATAATGACCTGGGAGGAAGTTGACATACTTGCCCAATTTCATTTTATACCCAAATTATATCGAGATTTAGGTGGCGTTTGGTTGGGCTGCTCGACTACGTTGCGGAAGGCAAAGAAACACCGTTTTGATTAAACGCAATGTTTCGTTCCTCTTAGCTGGTAAATGGTGGTTATTAACAGCAGCTGATTTTAGGCTTTTACCAACCGCGGCGTGGAGCTCCTGTCCATCCGCGACTTACCGCGTCTCCTCCCTTCCATTTTCTTGCGAGCGAAGTACCCGAAACCAGGGCCTCCTGATCTCGATTCGTCGGCCACATCGCAGTCGTCGACGGCGATGTTCTGCCGGTAGAAGCTCCGATCGACTCCTCGCCGACGTCCAGGCCCCTTCGTGGTTCATCTCAGGTATTTTCTCCCTCCTGCTCTACTACGATCCCGACGGCCTCCTCCGCTGCTGGTGCCCGATTCCAACAGCTTCTTCCTCCTACGCCTTCGATTCCGACGTCTTCCTTTTACGCTGTCGGAGCTAGGACCTCCCGATAGATCTCCCTGCACGGCAAGGTAGAAGAGTTCTCCTAGATTTCTCCTTACCTAGATCTGTTCTATTAGGGAAATCTAATTAGAGTTGTTCTGATCTGTTCTAAGTTGGGCTGCAAGCAATCCCTGCTGTAAAACATATAAATATATTTTAATAAGTTGGGCTGCAAGCATTTCTTCTAATCTCCATGTAGAATAGTGCATTTCCCTACTTCTCCTGCCAATTTCAGCATGTTATACATATATCACATTAACATTTTCAAACTGATTATGCATCTTATAGGCAGTTAATTTCATTTATAGTAAGAAAATACTGTGTGTATGTACATTTGTCTGTGTGCGTATGTGTACATTTGTGTATGTGTAAATTTGTGTGTATGTCTACTTGAATCTCATCCATTCTTATTCATTCATGTAGGTGAAACAGCTAACAAAACACAGAAGCGATGAATCTTTCATTATGTCATTGTTGTCGTCATTATTTTATTGATTTTGTCATGTGCCCGATGTTGGTGGATCTTATGGAACTTGTGGAAGATTTTTGAAATAGGATTTCTTCTGAATGCCATTCAAAATTTCAAATCAACATAATGATGTGTTGTGTTGCTTATCGTATTATGAAAAAAAAAGTCAAAACTTCATTTTGTTTCCAAACAATGTTTTGCATCAGCTCTGCAAATGAACATGTTGCAGAAAGAATAAAAGGAGCATACAATCAGAAATTAGGGCAACTCAGATAATAACCTCCTTCCTCTTTCCAAATGACTCTTCTTTCTCAACTCCCAACTCCTCTAAGGCTCTGTTTGGGAGAGCTGATGTTGATCGAAAGGGTGCTGTCAGAAAGTGAGTTTGAAAAAGTTGTCTGTAAGAAATGAAGTTTGCAGTGTAAAATTGTTTGGATGAAACTCTGTTTGCAGAGCTGTTCAAAACATAATAACGATAAACTGTTTGGTAAAAATGATATTTTGGCGATGATTTTTTTTAATTGGTATAACCGTCAAATGCAATGCCATAAATTGTTATAGCCTCTCACTCTTTTAGTACTCATCCTCTAAAAATAGAAGTCAAGCATAATGAAAAACTACCATTGTCAACAACTTTGATCGAATATAACAATCTTATAAAAGCATTTAAAACTCCAATTTGATCCATATACTTATCCCAATTATCATTTTTAAAGCATTTAAAACATCTCCCTGAATCCCTAAATTGATCCTAATTAACCTTCTAAAAGTATTTATAAACCCCATCTAGATCCATACATTGATCGTACCTCAACAAAAAATTTTGTAAAACAATCATTGTTACCCAAAAACAACAGCTCCAAACTCTGGATCCAAACTATAGTACCTATCCGGTGCGAGCTTGATGAGAAAATAGAATTCTGGGTCGCGAACAGTGATTCGATTGATGATGAAGAAAGAGAATTCTTGGTTCAGTTCTCCACCTTAACGACAGAAAAAAGGATTGATAAAATTCTATTGAATCTGACTTATAGTGATCATTTATCAAAGAATGACTCTGGTTATCAAATGATTGAACAACCGGGATCAATTTCCTTACGATACTTAGTTGACATTCATAAAAAGGATCTAATGAATTATGAGTTCAATAGATCCTGTTTAGCAGAAAGACGGATATTCCTTGCTCATTATCAGACAATCGCTTATTCACAAACCTCGTGCGGGGCTAATAGTTTTCATTCCCCATCTCCTCCCTTTTCGCTCCGCTTAGCCCTATCCCCTTCTAGAGGTATTTTAGTGATAGGTTCTATAGGAACTGGACGATCCTGTTTGGTCAAATACCTAGCGACAAACTCCTATGTTCCTTTCATTACGGTATTTCCGAACAAGTTCCTGGATGACAAGCCTAAAGGTTATCCTATTGATGATAGTGATGATAGTGATGATAGTGACGATACCAATATTGATGATAGTGACGATATTTATATTGATGGTAGTGATGATGACCTTGATATTGATACGGAGCTGCTAACTATGTATATGACGCCAAAAATAGACCGATTTGATATCACCCTTCAATTCGAATTAGCAAAAGCAATGCTCATCGGCGCCTGACCCGGAGATGTGGATCATCCAAGGCACATTAGCATGGCGTACTCCTCCTGTTCGAATCGGAGTTTGAAACCAAACTTCTCCTCAGGAGGATAGATGGGGCGATTCAGGTGAGATCCAATGGAGATCGAACTTTCTATTCACTCGTGGGATCCGGGCGGTCCGGGGGGGACCCCCACGGCTCCTCTCTTCTCGAGAATCCATACACCCCTTTATCAGTGTATGGACAGCTATCTCTCGAGCACAGATTGAGGTTCGGCCTCAATGGGAAAATGGAGCACCTAACAACGCATCTTCACAGACCAAGAACTACGAGATCGCCCCTTTCATTCTGGGGTGACGAGGGATCGTAGCATTCGAGCCTTTTTTCATGCTTTTCTGAAGAAAGCAGCAATCAATAGGATTTCCCGAATCCTCCCTTCCCGAAAGGGAGAACGTGAAATTCTTTTTCCTTTCTGCAGGGACCAGGAGATTGGATCTAGCCATAACATAAGAAGAATGCAAATAACTCACTTCTTGGTTTTCGACCCCCTCAGTCACTACGAGCGCCCCCCGATCAGTGCAATGGGATGTGTATTTCTTATGATAATCATCCTCGCCTTAAACGTATCTTGATGCCTGAAAGTTGGATAGGCTGGCCCTTACGTAAAGACTATATTACGCCCAATTTCTATGAAATTCAAGATGCTCATTGAATGATAAGAAACCCCTTTTTTACTTATTTACTTATACGACACAACTCGAGATTTCATTTAAATCAAAGAACATTTTGACATTACTTCCTAGATGAAACAAAGTCACTGGACTTTAATTCGTCTTGTGAATGGGCTAAAATAAAAATGAAAAAGAGGCTTTCATTGCTATTCCTCCACCGGGAAGATATCATATACATTTACATTTTATATGAGCAGAAACAATAGGATGACTCAAAAAGTACGTTCGCAAGAATGAAACTCAAAGGAATTGACGGGGGCCCGCACAAGCGGTGGAGCATGGGTTAATTCGATGCAAAGCGAAGAACCTTACCAGGGCTTGACATGCCGTGAATCCTCTTGAAAGAGAGGGGTGCCTTCGGGAACGC
>JAWHQI010002112.1:0-45597 GCA_033032865.1 Dactylorhiza incarnata
GTTAACCATTCATCGGATGGTGGAGATCACGCGAGGACGATCGTACAATGGCGGTTAGGCGGTGGCCAAAGAGCGGTCGACGGCGGGAGGCCAAAAGGTGGCAAGACTCGGTCGGCGAGGGCCAGCCGCGGTGGCAAGACCTATCCAGAGAGGGCCCACCATTGCGGGGCCGGCCGGGGAGGTCAGCTCCGTGAACCCATGACTGAGGGCTGCCAGCCAGTGAGGGTCGTTCATGGGGCTTCCGCGGTCGCGTGGTCAAGGGCGGGCGGTCGGGGAGGCCGCCCGAGGGAGGCTAGTCGCGGGGGCCTTGCGGCCGCGCGCCGCTGCGCATGGCCGAGGACGGCCGGCCATAGGGGCTGTGCTCCGCAGGCGTGCAGCCAAGGGAGGCCAGCTGGGGGAGGCTGGCCGCGGGGTCCTTGGGGCGCGCGGTGATATAGAAATTTAGGGTTTTGCAAAGTGAAATGGTTAAGATTTTCTCCAAAACTATATCCGATGAAGGCAAGTGTACCTTATCGTCTATAGTATAGGATATTTAGAAATGCCAAGGTCGTATTCAATGGGGCGCGTTGATTACTTCTACTACGAGGAAAATCACTATTATCTTATCTAATCGATTTTTGAGTTTTGCTTTACTAGCTAAATAGAGACAAATTGTAAACTAAAAGAAGGGTTAAACAATGGTAAAAGAGATTAGTGCTCAATCAAAAGTCACCTTGGATTAAGGATAATCAAGCGAAAGGAAAATAAATTTAATTCTATTTTATTAAACTACTGACCATGGATGTTCCCGAAGCTCGACATGCCTCTCTCGAGGTTAATGCCCAACTAAGTTTAGGAAAAATCAACCGGACTCTCGTCCTATAATTGATTACCTAAAACTTGCTTTAAGAAGTGAACCCCGCTATGGATTTGACTCCAATCCGGGAGATTTACGTCATCCTCTCTCGAGGGGTGCATGCAACTCTCTTTACCCTTGAGTGATCGATTCATACTTTGAGCCTCTCGACTAACTAAGTATGAAAACTTAAGTGAAAACCATACATCGATAATATGGCCTCACTAGTTAAAAATCAAGGGTAATTCAAGTGTTTACAAGCTAGGAAAAAGAGAGCTTAGAAAATCATAACTTGATTATCTCATCCTCGGATCATTTGATTGAGCACTAATGAGAATTAGTAATCATAGTGGAGGGGGGAGAGAAAGAAAAATAAAATTGCATGAAGGAAATTGCTAAGGTGGAAAGAGACAAATCAACAAAAAAGCCAACTTATTTTTATTTAGATGAAAACTATTACAAGCCTTAAAGAAAAGAGATTACAAGCTAGGAAAATAAGATTACAAGCTTAAACTAGGCTATTGCAAGAAGGAAAATTAAAGCATTACTTGACATGAAGAGAAAGAGAACATGAAATGGAAAGACATGAAAAATGAACATAAAAAACTCACTAACAGCTCTAGCAGCACCTCCCCCTCTCCAATTTCTGAACCCTGGACTCAAGGAGAGCCGTGGAATTTATAGGAAAAAATTCAAGTTACACGCCCTTTGGTCACGGGCGTGACCTAAGGGCGTGTAATCACTGATCTCATGGCTGGGACAGAGGTGTGGGCTTTGCGTGACGGCAGGACAAATTCAGACATTACATGCCTGTGTAACTTGGTCACGGGCGTGTACTTGGACGGCTTCATTTAATGTGACGTGGGTCTTCTTTGCGGCGCGGCGGTGTGCAGGGATCACGCAGGAAAGTCACGGGCGTGACATATGGGCCACGGGCTTGACTCATGTTGACTTCTCGACGGCGGCTCCATGTCTCGACGGCAGCACGCTGGAAGATTCTAATTTTACACGCCCCCTGGTCACGGGCGTGGCTTTGGGTCACGGGAGTGACTGGGGGCGTGACTTGTTGTGGGCTAGCTCAATCAGCGCGGCATCGACTCTAGTTTGATCTTCAGGTTACACTCCCCTTTGTCATGGGCGTGACCTTGGGGCGTGTCTTGTAAATTTCATCAATTTCTCCCAAAATTCTGCAAATATTGGAATTAAGCTAAGTTAGAGTCAAAATTACAAAAAGAATTACTTATACCCTAAAGTTGACATGAAAAGGAAAATTCATTTTAAATCATTACAAAAATTTCTATTAAAAACTTATATAATACTACTTATCAAATACCGCCATACTTGAGGTTTTGCTATTCCAGAGCAAAAGTGTAAGACATAATATATAAGACATCCATAAAATTTTTAATTTCAAACTAAAATTTTATTAAACCAAAAGTTAAGTTAAGAATAATTCTAGGAGGAGTTAAGTCCTAAATTATGATGATGATTTGAAAAGAGAGAAAATTGTTTAGGCAAGGACTTCTCAAGATAATTAATTAGCTAAATTGTAGAAATTATATAAATAGATTAAATTAAAATTATAAGAACTCTATCTTAAAAGAAACTTAAGGAAAAGTAACCTACTAATATTGCTCTCTCCATAACTTAAGTTAAACCTAGATCAAAGATATTGGCTAAGGGGGGTTTACAAAGCTTGGCATAAGAAGAGATTTTTGATTTGAGGTGATGAATTTTATCCTCTCACCTCTATTTTTTTTTCTTTTCCTTTTTTTTGTGTATATGTTTAGGAATAATGAATTTTATCCTCCTATTTCATGCATATAATCTTTTAATTCTCTTCAATAAACCCAAATGTATATGTTTAGAAGTAATAAATTTTATCCTCTTACTCCATGCCATATAATCTTTCAATGATTTTGGGTGCATATGTTTAGGGAATAATGAATTTTATCATCTTATTCTCATGCAAATTTTTATCTTTAAATGATCTTTTAAAATACTTTTTTTATGCCATCAAAAGGGTAGGGTAGGAAAATTTCTAGTTTATAAATTAAATTATATTGAGAGCAAATTCTAGTGAATTTAAATTTTCTAAGATCTAAAAGCTAGAAGAAAATATAATTGAAATCTAAAGTGTTTAGCAAATTTACTACAAAATGAAGCCATTTAAAAATAAAAGAGAAGTCATGCTAACAAAAATTCTCTAATCAAAATCAAATCATAAGATGGTTCTTAAAATAAGATACCTAAAATTTAAAATTAACAACTATGATAAATAAAATTTTAGCAAATTAAAAACCTAAAAATGCTTATAAACATTCTCAACTAGATTTCTAAGAAATCACAAAACAATAAGTTGGAGGGGTATAAGAATTTTTTTGTTGTTCTTTTGTTCTAAATTTTTCATATTTTTTTTTTGAAATTTTTAATATATCTTTTTTTTTTTAATTTTTGAATATAAAAGAAAGGAAACTAGCTTTAAACCTAACAATTTTGTTAACTCTTGGACTTCCCGAGGTATACCCCATGAAGGGTTCTCAACGGTACTAGGAGGTGAGATGGGGTGAGGTCCTAAACGTCCATTTTCGAAGATTTATATTTTAGATTTTCTATTTTTTTTCTAATTTAAAAAACTATTTACAAAGAACTATTTACACCCCCATACTTAAAGTTAAACATTGTCTCCAGTGTTTAAAACTAAGTATGAAGTAAAAGAAAAGAAAAGGAAGCAAATAAAGTGCAAGACAAAACAAAAAGAGGCAAAATAAAAGAGAAAGAAGAAGGAAAAAGGGCTTCCCTGATTTTTGAAGATGCGCGGGGAAACGACGGTTACCTGCAAAATATGTTAAAGAAGAAAAACAAGAGATAATAATAATAAAAAGATAACTTTGGGGTGCCTCCCAAAAGCGCTTTATTTAAGGTCGCGTAGCTTGACCCACTTGCCGATCATATTATAGGAGGAAGTAAAATCGACTCACTCTTCTCGTTAGCTAACTCTCCCAGAAGATATAAATTAAGGCGGTGCCCGTTAACTTTGAAGGAACCTTTTATCGGGTGGGAAATTAGGATTGTCCCATAGGACCAAACCTCTTTAAGAATAAAGGGTCTGGACCATCGGGATTTTAATTTTCCCGGGAAAAGGCGAAGGCGAGAATTATAAAGGAGGACGAGATCGCCCGGCGAATTTTTTTTGGAAATTTTATGTGTTTATCGTGATAAAACTTTGTTCGCTCCTTATATAATTTGTTACTCTCGTACGCATTCGCTCGCCACTCATCTAATTCGTTCATTTGAAATTTTCTTTGTTCGGCCGCTAGTGTAGAATCGAGATTTAAAAACTTAAGCGCCCAAAATGCGCGGTGTTCTAGTTCGATCGGAAGGTGGCAAGCCTTGCCATAAACCATTCGATACGTTGTACAACTGATAGCGGTCTTGTACGCCGTTCGATAGGCCCATAGCGCATCATCGAGCTTTATTGCCCAATCCTTCCGATTAATAGAAATAGTTTTTTCTAAAATCCGTTTTAATTCATGATTTACGACTTCGACTTGGTCGCTCGTTTGTGGGTGATATGCAGTGGATAGTTTGTGTGTGACACCATATTTTGCTAGAATTTTTGTAAATTGTCTATTGCAAAAATAGGTTCCCCGATCACTCACTATAGCGCGTGGCGTGCCAAATCGAGAAATATTTTTTTTATGAAGTTAACGACGACTCGCGCATCGTTGGTGGGGAGAGCTTGCGCTTCCACCCACCTCGACACGTAGTCGACCGCAACTAGAATATACTTGTTTGAAAAAGAGGGAGGGAGAGGACCAACAAAATCAATACCCCAAAGATCAAAAATTTCGTATTCTAAGAAAATATTTTGGGGCATCTCATCCCGGCGAGAAATGTTTCCCCGACCGCTGGTAGCTGTCGCAAGTACTAACAAGGGTGTGAGCATCTTTGAAGAGTGTAGGCCAATAAAAGCCCGCCTCCAGCGCCTTCCTTGTGGTTTGGTTCGCTTGATAATGACCACCGTGTTGAAACCAATAAATTGGTCTCTCGAGGAGTTCGGGCCCTCAACAAGTTGAGGGGTGACCAACACTTACTCCTCCCAAGGGAGAGATCTAGGCTAAGAAGCTAAGGAACTAGGGACAAGACCAAGGGCTTAGCGAGGAGGTCCCGCCACACACCCAGAAGATCTTAGAGCGCTTCCCCTCCCAAGCCAATGCTAAGCTTGGGCACCTTTGAAGGATATCCTCACCCACTAAAGAGACTTGGGGAGAGAGAGGCCAAGAGAGAGATCCCTCCAAAAGGTGCCCCCTTGGGCATATTTATAGTTTTTGAAATCGGGTCTGCGAATAGCCAGATTCTGGCCTACAAGATTACGAAAATAACCCCGGATTTGGCCTGCGAATAGCCAAATCCCGTTGTTCTACGACGCTAAACGTAGACCGACCCCCCCCCCCCCCGGGCTGGACGATAGGGGACTGGCCTCCTTCCTGGGCTCGCCCCCTGCTGGGGCGGGGGCGAAACCGCAGTGCTGGTCCCCTGGGCTCGCCCCCACTGCTGGGGCGGGGGCGAGACTGCAGGGCTGGTCCCTGGCTCCCCCCCTACTGGGGCGGGGGCGAGACCATAGGGCAGCTCCCTGGGATCGCCCCCTGCTAGGGCAGTGGAGAGACTATAGGGCAGCTCCGTGGGCTCGCCCCCTGTTGGGGAGGGGGCGAGACCGCAGGGCTGGTGCCCTGGGCTCGCCCCCCTGCTGGGGCGGGGGCGAGACCGCAGGGCAGCTCCCTAGGCTCTCCACCCTGCTGGGGCAGGGGCGAGACCGCAGGGCAGTTCCGTGGGCTTGCCCCCCTGCTGGGGCGGGGGCGAGACCGCAGGGCAGCTCCCTGGGCTCGCCACCCTGCTGGGGCGGGGGCGAGACCGCAGGGCTGGTCCCTCGGCTCACCCCCCTGCTGGGGCGGGGGCGAGACCGCAGGGCAGCTCCCTGGGCTCGCCCTCTGCTGGGCGGGGGCGAGACCGCAGGGCAGCTCCCTGGGCTCGCCCCCCTGCTGGGGCGGGGGCGAGATCGCAGGGTAGCTCCTTGGGCTCGTCCCCCTGCTGGGGCGGGGCGAGACCGCAGGGCTGCTCCCTGGGCTCGCCCCCTGCTGGGGCAAGGGCGAGACCGCAGGGCAGCTCCCTGGGCTCGTCCCCCATGCCTCCTACACAAGTTGGGCGAGCGGTGAGGCCTCCGCCTCCACCGCTTGCCTCCCCTCTCCCCCCCCCCCCCCCCCCCCCCCCCCCCCCCCCCCCCGGACCGTGCTGAAACATATTGTCTTAAAAAGACCCCTTGGATCCCGGGAGCACACTCGGACGGATACAGGGGTTGTTCAACTTGGGTCCCGGGAGTCTACTCGGTGAATACAAGGTTGTACACAATCCCCGATATTTTCGAGCGGGGTACACGCTCGAAAGTCCAACCCTGTCCATTCGGCGAGTGGCGCTGAATGAAATTGAGAAGACCCCACATCGTCCCTACGAAAATTTGCTCAAGCTTCCCAGAAAGTCCATCCTACCCTGCCGGCTAGTGAGAGCCTGGCTAGCAGAGCCACATCGGGGGAAAAATACTTAACCTCCCCGAGAGGCCTTCCTACCCTGTCGGCTAGTGAAAGTCCGGCTAGCGGAGCCACCTCGAGGGAAAAAACACTTACCCTCCCCGGGAGGCCTTCCTACCTCGCCGGCTAGCGAGAGCCCGGCTAGCGGAGCCTCCTCAGGGAAAAACACTTAGCCTCACCGAGAGGCCTTCCGACCTCGC
This sequence comes from Dactylorhiza incarnata, assembly GCA_033032865.1. NCBI lineage: Eukaryota > Viridiplantae > Streptophyta > Magnoliopsida > Asparagales > Orchidaceae > Dactylorhiza > Dactylorhiza incarnata. The sequence continues at coordinate 6,621 of JAWHQI010002112.1, forward strand.
CAGCTAGCGAGAGCCCGGCTAGCCGAGCCACCTCGGGGGAAAAATACTTAACCTCCCCAAGAGGCCTTCCGACCTCGCCGGCTAGAGAGAGCCCGGCTAGCGGAGCCACCTCGGGGAAAAACACTTAACCTCCCCGAAATGCCTTCCTACCTCGCCGGCTAGCGAGAGCCCGGATAGCGGAGCCACCTCGGGGGAAAAAATCACTTAGAGAACTTTCGGCCACCGAACAGTTCCCAGCCCTGCCAGCTAGATGGGAGCCTGGTCAGCGGGCCAGCATTGGGGCTAAGTACCTTGAACACTTCCGCCACCGAGCGGTTCCCGGCCCTGCCAGCTAGATAGGAGCCTGGTCAGCGGGCCAGCATCGGGGCTAAGTACTTTGCAAAACTTTCTGCCTCTGAGCGGTTCCCGGTCCTGCCAGCTAGGTGGGAGCCTGGTCAGCGAGCCAGCATCGGGGCTAAGTACCTCGAACACTTCCGGCCACCGAGCGGTTCCCGGCCCTGCCAGCTAGATGGGAGCCTGGTCAGTGGGCCAGCATCGGGGCTAAGTGCCTTGAACACTTCAGCCACCAAGCGGTTCCTGGCCCTGCCAGCTAGATGGGAGCCTGGTCAGCGGACCAGCATCGGGGCTAAGTACCTTGAGACCTTCCTGCCACCGAATGGTTTCCGGCCCTGCCAGCTAGATGGGAGCCTGGTCAGCGGGCCATCATCGGGGCTAAGTACTTTACAAAACTTTCTGCCACTGAGCGGTTCCCGGACCTGCCAGCTAGGTGGGAGCCTGGTCAGCGGGCCAGCATTGGGGCTAAGTACTTTACAAAACTTTCTGCCACCGAGCGGTTCCCGGCCCTGCTAGCTAGGTGGGAGCCTGGTCAGCGGGCCAGCATCAGGGCTAAGTACTTTGAACACTTCAGCCACCGAGCGGTTCTGGGCCCTGCCAGCTAGATGGGAGCCTAGTCAGCGGGCCAGCATCGGGGCTATGTACCTTGAAAACTTCGGCCACCGAGCAGTTCCCGGCCCTGCCAGCTAGATGGGAGCCTGGTCAGCGGGCCAGCATTGGGGTAAGTACCTTGAGACCTTCCTGCCACCGAGCGGTTCCCAGCCCTGCCAGCTAGATGGGAGCCTGGTCAGCGGGCCAGCATCGGTGCTAAGTACTTTGCAAAATTTTCTGCCACCGAGCGGTTCCCGGCCCTGCCAGCTAGGTGGGAGCCTGGTCAGCGGTCCAGCTTCAGGGCTAAGTACTTTGCAAAACTTTCTTCCACCGAGCGGTTCCCGGCCCTTCCAGCTAGGTGGGAGCCTGGTCAGCAGGCCAACATCGGGGCTAAGTACTTTGAACACTTCGGCCACTGAGCGGTTTCGGGCCCTGCCAGGTAGATGGGAACTGGTCAGCGGGCCAGCATCGGGGCTAAGTACCTCGAACACTTTCGGCAACCGAGCGGTTCCTAGCTCTGCCAGCTAGATGGGAGCCTGGTCAGCGGGCCAGCATCGGGGCTTAGTACCTGGAAAACTTTCATAACTTTGATTATCATATTACATGTAAGAAAAACTAAGTCTGAAAATAAACCATCATACTACATGGACTTAAAGAAAAAAACTAAGTATGAAGACTAAAACTTGGTCTCCTACTCCCAGGTCTGATCTTCCTCGACCTCTTTTGGCTGTTGTTGTTGCTGCCTCGGACCCCTCGCCTCCCTTAATTCCAAGAACTCAGGGCAGGCGGACATCGCGTGACCCTCCTCATCGTGGAAGTCACAATAAGGTAACTCAACCATATCCCATCTTTTTCCTCTTCTTTCTGTTTTCCTGGCTCTCCTCCTTCTCCCTCCGCCAATTGCCATGGTTTGCTAAGGTGGTGGAGAGGGTGTTTTTGATCCCTGCCTCCACCCTGTGGGGTCGGGCCTCTCTCCCTGAAAGTTACCCTCTTCTTGGTCGAACTTTCTCTTGGAAGCCTCTACCTCCACCCCCCCCCCCTGCTGCCTTGCCTCCGGCTCACTCAGCTTTGCCAACCTTCTTGCGAACTCCGGTTTGGCCTCCTCACTCTCAATTTCTTCCGCCAACCTTTCCATCAGCTCATTGAAAGATAGGGGGACTTACGCTTCAAGCTCATCTTGAAGAACCCCTCCCGCAGCCCCACCATAAAGGCGAGCTGGAGGGTGAAACCTGGCACTTCTTGGACAAGCAAAACCTCTTCCTGGAACCTGTCAGCATAACGAGTCAGCGACTCCCTTGGCTCTTGCGTGATCTTGAAGAGTTCTTCGGCATCCTTCTTCCTCTTCCTTGACATCGAGAAGCGCAGCAGGAAACCATGACGCAAGTCTTCGAAGGAATAGATAGACCCCTCCCCCCCCCCCCCCTCCCCCGGGAGCTGGTGGAACCAATCCCTTGCCTTCTCCTTCAGAGTTGTCGCGAAGAGTCGACACTTGAAAGCGTCCGACATCGGCCTGATGGAGACCATGTCCTTAACTGCAGGTGCAGGATGGGGTCATCCTTGCCGGAGTAGTGAGACATCTCCTGACCCCCCCCCCCCCCCCCCCCCCGAACCCCTCTGGAACCGGGGCTAAGAGATCCAGCTCACAAAAGGGACTTCCCTTGCTCGCCCCCCTTTGGGGATGGGCGAGTGGCTGCTAGCCGCCTCCCCACTCGCCCCCTCCTAGGGGGCCGGGCGAGTGGGGTCTGAATGCCTCCCCACCCCCCACCCCACCCTCCACACCCCCCCCCCCCCCACCCCCTGCTGGCACCTCCATCCTGGATTGCTGGCCGAGAGTGCTCTCGCCCACCTGTTGAGGCGAGACCTCCGGACCACTTCCTCTCCTACCTTCGCCTACCGTGGCAAACGTTAGCTGCAGGGTCTGCAGGACCTCCTGTATGAAATTTTCAAACATCTCCAACGTCACTCCAGCCACCGAGGGCTGCGAGTGGCCTGGGTCGGATCCTCCACTTCCAGCCATGGAGCTCAGCTTGAGAGTTTCTTGAGTTGGTCACTCTCCACGCTCACCGCACCATAATTTTCAAACCAATAAATTGGTCTCTCGAGGAGTTCGGGCCCTCAACAAGTTGAGGGGTGACCAACACTTACTCCTCCCAAGGGAGAGTTCTAGGCAAAAAGTCTAAGGAACTAGGGACAAGGCCAAGGGCTTAGCGAAGAGGTCCGACCACACACCCGGAAGATCATAGAGCACTTCCCCTCCCAAGTCAATGCTAAGCTTGGGCACCTTTGGAGGCTCTCCTCACCCACTAAAGAGACTTGGGGAGAGAGAGGCCAAGAGAGAGAGATCCCTCCAAAAGGTGCCCCCTTGGGCTTATTTATAGTTTTTGGAACTGGGTCTGCGAATAGCCAGATTCTGGCCTACAAGATTACAAAAATAACCCCAGATTTGGCCTGCGAATAGCCAAATCCCGCTGTTCTACGGCGCTAAACGTAGACCGACCCTCCCCCCTGGGGCTGGGCGAGAGGGGACTGGCCTCCTTCCTGGGCTCGCCCCCTGCTGGGGCGGGGGAGAGACCGCAGGGCTGGTCCCTGGGCTCGCCCCCCTGCTGGGGCGGGGGCGAGACCGCAGGGCAGCTCCCTGGGCTCGCCCCCCTACTGGGGCGGGGGAGAGACCGCGGGGCATCTCCCTGGGTTCACGCCCCTGCTAGGGCGGGGGCGAGACCGCAGGGTAGCTCCCTGGGCTCGCCCCCCTGCTGGGGTGGGGGCGAGACCGCAGGGCTGGTCCCTAGGCTCGCCCCCCTGCTGGGGCGGGGGCGAGATCGCAGGGCAGCTCCCTGGGCTCGCCCCCTGCTGGGGCGGGGGTGAGACCGCAGGGCAGCCCCCTGGTCTAGCCCCCTGCTGGGGCGGGGGCGAGACCGTAGGGCTGCTCCCTGGGCTCGCCCCCTGCTGGGGTGGGGCGAGACCGCAAGGCTGGTCCCTAGGCTCGCCCCCGTGCTGGGGCGGGGGCGAGACCGCAGGGCAGCTCCCTGGGCTCTCCCCCCGGCTGGGGCGGGGGCGAGATCGCAGGGTAGCTCCCTGGGCTCGCCCCCCTGCTGGGGCGGGGGCGAGACCGCAGGGCTACTCCCTGGGCTTGCCCCCTGCTGGGGCGGGGGCGAGACCGCAGGGAAGCTCCCTGGGCTCTCCCCCCATGCCTCCTACACAAGCTGGGCGAGCGGGAGGCCTCCGCCTCCACCGCTCGCCTCCCCTCTCTCCCCCCCCCCCCCCTCGAACCGTGCTGAAACATATTGTCTTGAAAGACTCCTTGGGTCCCGGGAGCACACTCGGCGAATACAGGGTTGTACAACTTGGGTCCAGGGAGCCTACTCGGCGAATACAGGGTTGTACACACCGGTTGGTCCCTCATGACAATGACGTAAAATATTAAGGCCTTCCTCACTTGAGACGCATCTTCTCACCACCTGGTCTGCGTAAAACGAAATAAAAAGGAGTCCTCCCAAAAATAATTCTTTGAATCAGAAAAGAACTTCTTCTTTTGCTGACTCGAGAATTCTTTTGGCAAGACCCGGGCTACTAGATAGTTAGCCAAATCCGCAAACCAGGGGGTGGAAGATGAATTTATATTTTCGAGAGCGAGAAGGCGCTCCTCGGGAAATTTATCATTAATGTCGGCTTCTATTAATGCTTTCGAGGCGGGATTTTCTAATCGAGAAAGATGATCGGCCGCCAAGTTTTCGGCTCCCCTTTTGTCCAGGATCTCTAAATCAAACTCCTGCAAGAGGAGGATCCATCGCAAAAGACGAGGCTTGGCGTCCGATTTACTTAAGAGATACCGAAGCGCGGAGTGATTTGTGAAGACGATAACTTTGGAAAGCGTGACATACGACCTAAACTTATCAAAAGCGAAAACGATTGCTAGAAGTTCCTTCTTGGTAGTGGTGTAGTTCGCTTGTGCCGACGTGAGGGTCTTGCTCACATAATAAATCGGGTGGAAATACTTACTCACCCATTGGCCTAACACGGCGCCTACCGCAATATCACTCGCGTCGCACATAATTTCGAAGGGTAGCGACCAATCTGGCGCAACTAGAATCGGAGAATTTATAAGCTTTTCTTTGATAAGTTTAAAGGCCAAATGTCATTCGTCATTAAAAAATAAGGAAGACTCTTTCTCAGGGAGATGGGTTAACGGCTTCGTGGTTTTGGAAAAATTTTAGATAAAGCGCCGATAAAACTCTGCGTGACCTAGGAAACTTCTAATGGCTTTTACATTCGTTGGAGAGAGGAGTTTTTCAATTACTTCGATCTTGGCCCTATCGACCTCGATCCCTTTGCCCGAGATTTTATGGTCAGGGACTAATCCTTCTTTGACCATAAAATGGCACTTCTCCCAATTGAGAGCAAGATTAGTTTCCTCACAACGTTGTAACACGCGCTCGAGATTTTTAAAACAATTTTTGAAAGAGTTTCCAAAAACAGAAAAGTCGTTCATAAACACTTCCATCACCTCCTCTACTAACTCGTCAAATATTTCCACCATACATCTTTGGAATGTAGCTGGCATGTTATAAAGACCAAATGGAATCCTTCGATAAGCGAAGGTGCCAAAGGGACAAGTGAAAGTTGTTTTCTCTAGGTCGTCGGGCGAAATCAGGTTTTGGAAATATCCCGACAAACCATCGAGAAAACAGTAGTAGGAGTGACCTGAAAGGCGCTCTAAGATTTGATCGATAAAAGGTAGCGGGAAGTGATCCTTACGGGTGGCATCATTTAGTTTTCGATAATCGATGCACATTCGCCAACCCGTAACAGTACGAGTTGGGATTAATTCGTTATTTTCGTTTGCAACTACCGTAACGCCACCTTTCTTCGGTACGACTTGTACCGGGCTAACCCAAGTACTATCCGATATTGGGTAGATGATTCCCGCGTCCAAAAGTTTAAAAATTTCAGCCTTAACGACTTCTTTCATATTCGGGTTTAGTCGTCGTTGAGGCTGGACCGTGTTGTAGGAATTATCTTCGAGGAAGATTTTGTGAGTGCAGAAGGAAGGGTTAATACTGTTGGATCGTATGACGCCCTTAGAGGGGGGTGAATAAGGGTGTGTTTAAATTTGTAATTTTTTTTCTTAATAATTTTAGACAAATTTACTTTAATAAAAAGTTACTTAAAAATAATTTTAAACCAATGCAATTTTTGTATAACACCAAACACAAATATCTAAGATACAGATTTAAGCACACAAATTTGCAATTAGTGAAATGATCATAATTTTATATATCATGAAATTTGCATACAAATAAAAATGATCTTAACAATGCTTAAGATCAAGGCACAATTATGATAATAAAAATATAATAATTTTGGTTTACCAATCCTTCTCCCAAGGATCGGAAGGCTATCGCTTGTCTCTCCCAAGATCAAGCCCAAGCCTATCCTCTAGATCTTCCCAAGATCTAGACGTAGCACACAAGGCCACGATTTCCCACCAAGCCACGCAAGGACTTGGACGCTCCGCACAAGGAAGCGATTTTCCCCTAAGCCGCGCAAGGACTTAGACGCCGCACGCAAGACGACGATTTCTTTCCCAATACAAAATGAAATATGAGTAAATGAAAATACAATATGAAAAAGACAACTCCCTAGAAATTCAGATCTCTGAATGGATTGTTGAAGCCTCGAGATGATCGTTGATGTAGAAGCGCGCCCGATCTCGTCTTCAATCTTCAATCCTTCTTTGCACAAATGGGAGTTGAGGAGGTTCTGGAGCTCTCTGGTTCGTATGCACTCAGGAAGGGACTGGAATTCTCAAAAGCTTGGAATGCACGAACCAAAGGAACCATTTTATAGAATTTCACTGTCGCCTGGGCGATAGTAACTGTCGGAATTTTCCGACAGCGCTAAACTGCCGCTGTCGTGTCGTCGAGCCGTCGTGCGGGCAGTTGCTGGAATCGTGGAGCTGTCGCCTGGGCGACATCGATGTCGGATTTCCGACAGCGCAAAACCGCCGCTGTCGTGGGTGAAGTCGTGGGCAGTTGATGTAACCGCTGAGCTATCGCCTGGGCGACATCGCTGTCGGATTTCCGACAGCTCAAAAACTGCCGATCGCTGTTGTAACCTCTCTGCTGTCGCCTGGGCGATAGTGGCTGTCGGAATTTTTCGACAGTGAAATTTTCCCACTATCAATTTTTGCTCCAAGAGAAATGTGAATATTGCATACCTGTTATCTGCACACCATTAACAAAAATAGAATCAAATACAAACGGGACTTTGTTATTATCAAACCGGAGGAGTGCGAAACGCATGCTCCAACAAATACCCTTGAAATCTGATATTTGTCATGCAATTGTGTGTCGGTGCTTGCTTAAGACTATAGTCAATTCAGAAATTTCTGAATCGCTAAGTTCGGATGAAATGATAACGGGTAGCTTAGACTCTTTTTCTAAGAATAGATATTTTAGGTGAGGAGGGAGTTGTTTCAATTCTAAAACGGGTGGCTCTTCATAAGAAGTTTTGATTTTTAATTTTTCTAAAAATAATGGTTCGGGTGGAGTGGAGCGAGAGACTTCTTCTTCTAAACAAAAGAGCTCAGCGAGCTCGGATTAGTGACTCGATGTGACGACTAACTCGGGAGATGGATAAAATTCATTCTCAAAACATTCTTCTAAATAAAAGCACGAATCGTCATTCTCTAAGGTGTTTCGCATCGAGGGATTTATACTAAAGGTAACTTCATCATCTCCAACCCGTAGGAGGAGCTTTCCGTTACTTACGTCGATAATTGCGCGGGAGGTGGCAAGGAAGGAGTGGACCAGTATGAGGGGTACTTCGGCATCCTCTTCGATATCAAGAATGACAAAGTCCACCAGGAAGATGAACTTGTCAACCTTAACGAGCACATCCTCCACTATCCATACCGGATATTTTAATGAACGAACGACGAGTTAAATACTCATTCGAGTGGGGCTCGGATTTCCTAGACCTAACTTTTTGAATAACGAAAAAGGCATGAGGTTGATGCTTGCTCCAAGATCCGCTAAGGCGTGTTTTACTAACGAATTGCCAAATAGACACGGGATGGAGAACCGTCCCGGGTCATTTGCTTTTTAAGGCAATTTGTTGAGTACAATAGCGGAGCATTATGCGTTTAAGGAAATATGCGAAATATCTTCTATTTTTTTCTTATTGGAGAGCAACTCCTTAAGATATTTCGCATATTTAGGCATTTGAGAGATAGCCTCGCAGAAGGGTACATTAATATGAATTTGTTTTAAAATTTCTAAAAACTTTTTATAATTTTTTTCGGCGCACTCGCTTTTAAACTTAGACGGATACGGAATATTAGAAGTAGAAGCGTGCGGAGCTAACGTAGCGTGCAAATTCGAAGATAAAATAAGAGGAGGAGAAGGAGAAGAAGTTACCTTGGGTTCGTCCTGTTTTGAAACCACCTCCTTCCCGCTTCGGAGTGTAATCACGTTTGCGCTCTCCCTTGGATTTTGCTCTGTATTACCCGGTAGTGCTCCTTGCTGACGCTCGGAAATCATCTTTGCGAGCTGGCCCACTTGATTCTCTAAATTTTTTACCGATCCGTTAAGGTTCCGGATGTTCGTTTCATTTGTAGCAACATATTTTGCAAAAACCTCTTCAAGCGGAGAAAGCTTTTGTTGTTGCGGTGGAAAATCGGGCAGATTAAAATTTTGAGAATTCAAATTTAGAGGGGGATTAGGAGGTTGATTAATATTTAGAGGACGCTGAGCATTTCCTTGGTTGCTCCACGAGAAATTCGGATGGTTCCTATAACCCGCATTGTAAGTGTTGTTGTACGAAGCGGTGTTGGGGTTATAGGAAGGCCGAGGCAGATTTCCCATGTAGTCAACCTTCTCTTCAATTAAAATATTATTAGCCCAAGGAGGAGTGGCGGAGGAAGCAGACATCTCTGCCACCTGCTTTGTTAAGCGCTCATCTTGTAAAGCCAAATTTGCGTTTGCGTCTATTTCAAAAATTTCGGCAGGCTTGTTAGGCCGCGCTCGGGGCATATTCCATTGGTACGCATTCATGGCCATTTCCTCAAAAATCTCTTGAGCGGCCTCCGGGATCTTCTTATTTAATGTTCCCCCGGCGGCCGCATCAATCATTTGCTTAGTTTGGAAATTCAAGCTATTATAAAAAATTTGCACTTGTTGCCAAGTGGGAAGTGCGTGGTGAGGGCATCTACGCAAAAACTCGTTGAAGTGCTCCCATGTATTATAGAGAGTCTCCGAGTTGATTTGCATAAATAACGCAATATCTGTTCGCATTTTGGTGGTCTTTGCAGGCGGAAAATATTTACTGAGAAATTTTTCCGCCATATCGGCCCATGTAGTGATGGACTCCCTAGGAAGTGAGCCCAACTAATGCTTGGTCTTATATCACAAAGAAAAAGGAAAAGGACGCAATCGAATGGCGTCATCAGTGACGTCATTGATTTTAAACGTGTCGCAGATTTCAAGAAAATTAGAAATATGATAGTTTGGATCTTCGTCCGGTTGACCATCGAAGGTCACTGATTGCTGCACCATTTGTATGATGCTGGACTTGATCTCAAAGTTATTGTTCGCCACCGCGGGGCGAACAATACTTGACTATGTGCCTTCCAAATTCGTCCGCGCATAATAGAACATGGTCCTTTGCACGGCTTCATTAGGATTTGGCGCATTAGAATTAGGAGGATTAAGATCCATATTCGTTGTGTTAGTGTCCCCGATCGACTCTTCGAATTCTAATTGATTATCCTTATCACGAGAACGGCAGCGCCGCCAAAGGGTTCGCTCGATCTCTGGATCAAAAGGAATATTCGAAGCGCTACCTCGGGTCATACACTAAAGAGAAAAAAAAGAAATGAAGAAAAAGAGCGGATAATGAAAAGAAAAGAAAGAAAGAGGAAAACTAGACTATTATATTATTATTATTTTTGAAATTTAGAAAAAGCAAATTAAAATAAAAAGAAGCGTGATAAAATTAATAGCTATCCTCTTTTCAAAATATCTACGCAAGTCCCCGGCAACGGCGCCAAAAACTTGATATAGAAATTTAGGGTTTTGCAAAGTGAAATGGTTAAAGATTTTCTCCAAAACTATATCTGATGAAGGCAAGTGTACCTTATCGTCTATAGTATAGGATATTTAGAAATACCAAGGTCGTATTCCACGGGGCGCATTGATTACTTCTACTTCGAGGAAAATCACTATTATCTTATCTAATCGATTTTTTAGTTTTGCTTTACTAGCTAAATAGAGACAAATTGCAAACTAAAAGAAGGGTTAAACAATGGTAAAAGAGATTAGTGCTCAATCAAAAGTCACCTTGGATTAAGGATAATCAAGCGAAAGGAAAATAAAATTAATTCCGTTTAATTAAACTACTTGACCGTGGAGGTTCCCGAAGCTCGAACATGCCTCTCTCAAGGTTAATGCCCAACTAAGTTTAGGAAAAATCAACCGGACTCTCATCCTATAATTGATTACCTAAAACTTGCTTTACGAAGTGAACCCCGCTATTGGATTTGACTCCAATCCGGGAGATTTACGTCATCCTCTCTCGAGAAGTGCGTGCAACTCTCTTTACCCTTGAGTGATCGATTCATACTTTGAGCCTCTCGACTAACTAAGTATGAAAACTTAAGTGAAAATCATGCATCGATAATATGGCCTCACTAGTTAAAAATCAAGGGTAATTCAAGTATTTACAAAAATGGAAAAAGAGAGCTTAGAAAATCATAACTTGATTATCTCATCCTCGGATCATTTCGATCGAGCACTAATGAGAATTAGTTAATCATAATGGAGGGGGAAGAGAAAGAAAAATAAAATTGCATGAAGGAAAATTGCTAAGGTGGAAAGAGACAAATCAACAAAAGAGTGTACGGTGGTTTTCCCCATAACCTCCAGCTAAGTTACTAAGGGTCATAGAATTTTGGCTTATCGCAGCTCAGAATTCCTATAAATTGAGGGAGACCCCATCATTTTCTCCCCCAAAGTCCCCGGAGTTCGGAGCCAGAGCGAAAGGGGAGCGGGATCTTTCTGCAGGTGAATGATTTGTGGCGGCCATGATGGAGGCGGGTTAAAGAGCGCAGAAAGAGGTACGCAAAATCGAAGGGGGGTGAAAGGGTCGCGCACACGAAGTGTGTGTGCATGAGGGACACTTCCATGCGGTGTGTGCGCATGCTTGGCGCACCCGCACAGGGCCCACGCAGGCGGGGTGCACCAACGCAAGGCCTGTGCGTGCATTGGGTGCACCTACGCAGGGCGTGCATGGGGCGCACGCGTGCTTGAAGCACCCGTATGGGGGGCGCGCTCGCAAAGTAAGAGCCCCCACGGGGCCCACACGCACGGGGAGGGGAGGCACTCACATGGGGCACACCCGCATGGGGCACGCGTGTGCGCTTGGCGCACCTGCGCGGGGTGCACACGTGCATTTCTGTGCGCCAGGTGCACCCGCACGGGGTGTGGGTGCATTGGGCAAACCTATGCCCGGGTTGCGCATGCGTGTGTGGTTTTTGTGTCTCGCGTATGTGTGCTCTTGATTGTGTGCTTATTGCGCTTTTCTCAGGCTCTTAGGTTCGCAAATATTTATGCGTATTTCTTTTTTCAGGTTCTAAGGAGCTGCTCGCGGGGTAGGCCAATGCGGCTGTGCTCTTCACTTATGGTTGAGCAAGTTGATGTCTGGAGGAAGCGGTACAGGTTACTGGCCGGTTTGGAGATAAAAATCCCATATATTAAGGAACGTGCACAAAATCTCTAGAGAGGCTGGATGACGTTGTGCGAGTCGTCGTTGAGGTCCGGGTTATGCTTGCCACCGTGCGAGAAGGTGATTGAAATCTTAAAGCATTGTGGCATGTCGGTGTCTCAATTCACTCCCGACAAGATGACGTGAATCATGAGCCTGATTGCTTTCTTCAGAGAGCACGGCTCAAGGTTCACCTTGGACCTTTTTAGAGAATGGTGCGAAGTGTGCACTGATGTAGGCGGGCGTATGGAAGTTCACAGCAACACTGGCTCGAGTTTGAGAACCGGGCAGACTGTTGCCACAGGAACAACTTATTTGTTTATGTCAGGAACTCCTGGGGCCTGCCAGAGCTTTGGAACTCACTTCTCGAACGTTGTCGTCACTTGAATGGGCATGAGCGGGATTTTACGTCAGTGCTGGGGTTTGTTGAGCCTCATGCATTGGCGAACCCCTTATTCTCCATCTCTGTGTTTGGGGAGGAGAAGTGTTTGCTACTGTGCGGTCTTTCCACTGATGTTGAGCGCTCTGCAGCAGTGTCGTTGGATCGTGGCAGGAAGAGAAAGCTGGTGTTCAAGAATGGCAATTTAGAATTGGCGCCTCGTCCTTCTTCTCGGTCAGAAGGGCGAACCGACGAGGTGCCTCCTTGCAGTTCAAGGGTTGGCGATATGCCCGCGGATCTTGACGTGGAGGCCCTTGGCTCTATAGCCCCCAGGCTCTCAAAGGTTTTTCTGCTCTGCTTCCAGCTAAGGCGTCCCAGGTTTCTTCTTCTCTTGAGGCCATGAATGTCGTGGTAAGTGTAATGATTTTGTCTTTGTTTATCGGTCGTCTTGTAAAGAACCTGACTTCTTCCTTCTTTCTGCAGATCGGAGTTCAGACTAGCATCGCTTTTACCTGGAATGACTGCTACGTGGTCCTGAAGGATAGCTATTTCGCGCTTCAGGAGGAGCTTCATGGAGTAAGGAGCTCCCTTTCAGACTTGAAGGGGAGACGGGATCATGATGCATCCAATTTTTGGCAGATTGAGGCTGAGATGCAGGCAGAACTGGAGCAGTCTCGAGCGCGGGTCTGGATGGAGAAGGCCCTCGTGGAGAGGATGGTCTGTCTGCTAGAAGATTCGCAAGCCATGATGGTTCATCAAGGCGTTGAGTTGCGGTCTTTGAAGATCGAGGTGGAGCGTCTTTCCTCGTTGGAGCGGACTGTTGATCTAAAGTCCGCTGAAGTTGCTGAGTACAAGCACTTCATCGACTATTTGTGGGACTGTTCTATGATCTCGGACAAGGTTCACGAGGAGATCTGGAACAAGGAGGTGGAGCCTCGGCTTGAAGACGAGTGCGAGAAGACCTTTTTGTGTGGGATGGAGAAGGCCCTCTACCTGGTTGCGTAGACGCGGGGTTGCGATGTGTCTGGACTGGGTGTCGAAGATCTCTCCAAGGATGAGCACTCTGCCTCTGATGTTAAGGGAGAGCAGTAGCTTTTTGTATTTGCATCTTGTATTTTGTATGTTTCCCCCTTTGGTGGTGTTCTTGTGTTGAGTTGGTACCTTTATACTTTGTATTTTTTCATGGACCACTCTGGCTTGGAAAACTGCTCGTGCAACGATTTAGCTCTTGTGACATTGACATTGTCATTTTATGCATGACTTGGTTTTGCATTCATTGCTTTCGGATGTCAGCAGCGTGGGGACGAGACCCTGATGATGTCGTAACCTTCTACATGGGAGAAGAGCAGACGCTTTGAGCCGGAGTAGTGGGAGGTCGAGGCCACCGTATTGTGGGTTATCCTTGGCTGTGGCGGTGAAAGGCGGTCCTTCAAACATGGGCGACCGTAGGGGTCAGGCCCTAGCGGTGTCGTGACCTACTGTGGGGGCGAAGGGGGGCGCTTCGAGCCACGGTAGTGAGGAAGACACTGGAGCGTAAACCCAGAGAGACAGTGAAGGGCAGCCGCTTTGAACAGTTGGCGAGCGCGAGGGGGGCAGGCCCTGGCAACGCCGTGACCTACTACGGAGGGGGGGTAGGGAGGGAGTAGACCTTTGAGTCGCGGCAGTGAGGAGGTCACTGGGGCGTGGCTCTGGAGAGACGGTGAAGGGCAGACCTTCAAACCCGGGCGATCATGAGGGGAGGGGCATGCCTTGGCGGTGTCGTGACCTACTACAGGGGAGAAGAGTGGACCTTCGATCCATGGAAAAGGGAGGTCACTGGTGTATGGCCCGGGATAGATGGTGAAGGGCAAACCTTCAAACCCGGAGACTGTGAGGGGGCAGGCCCTAGAGGTGTCATAACCTACTGCATGGGAGAAGGACGGACCTTCGATCCATGGCAAAGGGAGGTCATTGTGGCCATAGAAAGATCTAAGAATAGATGCATAAGACAAGAAGAGATGCATATTATGTAGCCTCAAACAGTTTCTATAACACTGAAATATCATATTACCTCTTTATTCAAAATAAGTTGTTCACCTCCACTGAAATTTGTACCCAAAACCTTGTCCAACTCAGTTAGTAGCTGAAAACATGTCGTGGCCAGTTCAAGAGAGCTACTATCTCTCAGAATGTGGAAAATCACATCAAGCATTTTCTTTGGTAGAAGAAAATAAGATACCTAGGTTAGGAAGAAATAAACTGGGATTTTCAATTAGTACGATACAATTTCTTAGGGGATGTACCAAGTGGGAGGTATGGGAGAAGCTGAGCGGAGATAAACAAACTACTTCCAAAAAAGAGAGTCATGCGCTAGAATGAGTGCTATATGTAAAAAAAATAAAAGATCAGAAAATCGAGATGATAGAGACAATCACGATTTCTATCTATATGGACATCGCGAGCATCCTCACGCCGGAATCTTTATGGAACTCGATGGGCATCTCGGTTGCGGTTGCAGGGTCGCAGATCTCCCACCTCCTCTATGCAGACGACATCTTCACCACCTCTGATGCCACCATATCGTGTGTGGATCAGTGTCTGTGCATTCTGGCATAGTACTGCTCGTGGACTGGGTAGCGGATCAACGGGGCAAAATCCATGGTCATGTTTGGCAAGTCCACCGCTGGGTGGAAGTGCAACCGGCTGATGCGGCGCATAGGCTTTCAGCGGGTCCTGGAGTTCACCTATTTGGGAGTTAAGTTGGCTATATGTAAGCTGCACCGCTCCGACTTCACGCACCTGCTTCAGAAGGTGGCGGAGAAGGTTCGGGCCTGGGGGAACCGGCATCTCTCTTTGGCGGGTCGAGCCACCCTGATCAGTTCGGCGCTCTTCGCCACGCCGATGTTCCTCTACACTCACACGCTTGTGCCCCGCTCGATCCAGGAGGGGATTGAGCGAATGGCGCAATTCTTCTTGTGGCAGAAGGCCCCTTCTCAATGGGGCCTGCACTATGTTAGCTGGGA
Source organism: Dactylorhiza incarnata (assembly GCA_033032865.1). Classification (NCBI taxonomy): domain Eukaryota; kingdom Viridiplantae; phylum Streptophyta; class Magnoliopsida; order Asparagales; family Orchidaceae; genus Dactylorhiza; species Dactylorhiza incarnata. The sequence goes on from JAWHQI010002112.1 coordinate 21,684, forward strand.
CCAGTGCTGATCCCCCGGCCTTTGGCGGGCTTGGATTTCACGGGGTTTGCAGGTGACAGGGCCCCCTCTGGGCAAAGTTTGTGTGGGAGCTGATGCAGCCTGGCGCCTCCCTCTGTCACCAGCTTGTTTCCGCCTGATACCCGGGTAGACTCTGGGTTGATGGGATCAACCGGAGTGACTTCCCGGTCTGGAGGATCATTCACTACAACAAACTGCACCTGTTGTAAGGACTGGAATGTAACTGAAACACAGTTTGTTACTAATAGTTACATTTAGTAACAAAGTTTTTTTGTTGTTACAAAAAAGAACTTTTTTGTAACGAATATTTTAAACTTTGTTACAATAATAATTAATTCGTTACTATAACTATAATTATTTGTAACAACACTAATGTTACGTTACAAATAGAAAACTTTTCTCACAATAAGTATCAATTGTAACCAAATCATGGAAGTTTTTAAAGTTTTGTTACAAAAAATATATCATATTTTATTTACAATTTTATTATCAAAGTTTTGAATTATTATTATTTTTTTTTTTAAAAATTGTATGCGCGCGACAGTACCCCGCCTCGATAGTGCTCTAACGCGACGACATTACTCCTACAGCTCGCAAACATTCGTGCGCGGCTGTCGCAGATATGTGGTACTATTGCGACATGTATTTTTGCGCGTACGGAGGTTTTTATAAATCTTTAACTTTTTATAAAAGTTTTTCTGCCTCTCTCCCATGCAGCTCTATCTCTCTCTCATATGAATGAATGAAATATACGGATGAAAATTTCCCTCCATAAAATTTTGAACAAAACTAAACTAAAAATTAAAAATATATTAAATGTAAAATGAATGCAAATTAATATAACATTATTTTTTTAATATAATTTTGGAATTAAAATAAAATCACGCACAAACCCGCGTGCACGCAAATGCACTCTCGCGCGCACGCAAATGCACTCTCGCGCGCACGCAAATGCACTCTTGCGCGCACGCAAATGCACTCTCGCGCGCACGCAAATATATGTGCAGTTGCGTTGAGTGCATGTGTCCGTGTTGTGTGTGCAGTTGTGTGTCATGTGTTGTATGTGTGTGCATGTGTCTGTGCGTGAGCCCCGCGCGTGTTGCATGTGTTGCGCGGGGCTCACATTAATGAATTATATGGAGGGAAATTTCCCTCCATAAAATTGCGTGTGCACAAAACAAATCAAAAAATTTAAAACATATATATTAATATAATTTTTGAATAAAAATAAGGATCGCACGTTTTTTCAGTCGCGCGCATTGCATTAGCTAGCTCTATCTTTTTTGCTCGGGAGCATAAATAAATTTGTTAGTGCACACGTTTTTTGCTCGGGAGCTATCGTTTTAATGAAAATATATGTCATATATATATAGGCAATTGTTAACCGCACCCCAGTTTTGGCTATCCGCAACCCCCTTTTATATGAATTATTACGTGTTTTTTTAGAAATACGACTTGTACAAGCATTTTTAGGAAAAGTGTTCAACACAAAAGTTGTAGATATCGTCGAGATCTACAACTTTTGTGTTGAACACTTTTGCTAAAAATGCACGCACAAGACGCGCGTATTGCCCCCCCCCCCCCCCCCCCCCCGAATTGAAGCATGGGTGTAACTATATATAATATATATATATATAACGATTTTTTGGAAATACGCATTGTGCATGCATTTTTAGGAAAAATGTGCAATGCAAAAGTTGTAGATCTCGACGATATCTACAACTTTCGTGTTGAACACTTTTCCTAAAAATGCTTGTACAAGGCGTATATACAAAAAAACGCGTAATAATTCATATAAATCATGAGTTGCGCATAGCCAAAACTGGGGTGCGGTTAACAATTGCTTTTTTTATTGATGGATGACACGCCCTTTAATTTAATGAAAATAAATGTGTAATGAAATTTATAAATATATGTCAAATCAATTCATAAATACAACGCGTTGTTCAATAAAATTTACTCTTTACATAAGATTTATGTTTTTTTTTAAATAAGAATTACCCCCGCTCAATTTAATTTGTCCGCTCTCAGGAGCTCGATCAACTGACAGTGCACATGAGGCCCATGTTCCCCGCTCGACAATACCCCCGCCTCGACATTGCCCGACAGTGCACATGAGCTTTAAATAAGATTTATGTATTTTTAAATAAGGTTTATCCGTTTATGTATTTTTTAAAAGTAAGAATTACGTACCCCGCTCAATTTCATCCGCTCTCAGAAGCTCGATCAACTGAATAAAAAATAATTGAATATTAATTTAATTTTCTCACCGGACACAAACACACACATACACAGAGACATACAAACACAGACACACAGACACAAACACAGTCACAGACATAGATACAGACTGGCATAGACACAGACATATAGTCAAACACAAACACAAACATAAACACGCATAGACACGCAAGCAAAGACACAAACACACAGACACAGACACAGACTGGGGTGTAACACACATAGATACGCAAACACAGACACACACAAGCACAGACAAACATGCATAGACAGACAAACACTCACACACAACCCAAATACACAGACACAGACAAGCACGTGTACATACAGACATAGATACATATACACAAACACATGGACACAGACACAGACTTGTATAGATACATGGACACATACACAGACACATGGATCGACACACATACGTACGTACACAGACACAGACACATACAGACACAAAACACATGGACCGACACACATACGTACGTACACAGACACAGACACATACAGACACAAAACACATGGACCGACACACATACGTACGTACACAGACACAGACACATACAGACACAAACACATGCATGGACACAAACACAGACACATGGACTGACGACACATATACGTACATTCAAATACACAGACACTGACACTAACACAGACAGTCACAGGAACAACTTATTTGTTTATGTCAGGAACTCCTGGGGCCTGCCAGAGCTTTGGAACTCACTTCTCGAACGTTGTCGTCACTTGAATGGGCATGAGCGGGATTTTACGTCAGTGCTGGGGTTTGTTGAGCCTCATGCATTGGCGAACCCCTTATTCTCCATCTCTGTGTTTGGGGAGGAGAAGTGTTTGCTACTGTGCGGTCTTTCCACTGATGTTGAGCGCTCTGCAGCAGTGTCGTTGGATCGTGGCAGGAAGAGAAAGCTGGTGTTCAAGAATGGCAATTTAGAATTGGCGCCTCGTCCTTCTTCTCGGTCAGAAGGGCAAACCGACGAGGTGCCTCCTTGCAGTTCAAGGGTTGGCGATATGCCCGCGGATCTTGACGTGGAGGCCCTTGGCTCTATTGCCCCCAGGCTCTCAAAGGTTTTTCTGCTCTGCTTCCAGCTAAGGCGTCCCAGGTTTCTTCTTCTCTTGAGGCCATGAATGTCGTGGTAAGTGTAATGATTTTGTCTTTGTTTATCGGTCGTCTTGTAAAGAACCTGACTTCTTCCTTCTTTCTGCAGATCGGAGTTCAGACTAGCACGCTTTTACCTGGAATGACTGCTACGTGGTCCTGAAGGATAGCTATTTCGCGCTTCAGGAGGAGCTTCATGGAGTAAGGAGCTCCCTTTCAGACTTGAAGGGGAGACGGGATCATGATGCATTCCAATTTTTTGGCAGATTGAGGCTGAGATGCAGGCAGAACTGGAGCAGTCTCGAGCGCAGGTCTGGGATGGAGAAGGCCCTCGTGGAGAGGATGGTCTGTCTGCTAGAAGATTCGCAAGCCATGATGGTTCATCAAGGCGTTGAGTTGCGGTCTTTGAAGATCGAGGTGGAGCGGTCTTTCCTCGTTGGAGCGGACTGTTGATCTAAAGTCCGCTGAAGTTGCTGAGTACAAGCACTTCATCGACTATTTGTGGGACTGTTCTATGATCTCGGACAAGGTTCACGAGGAGATCTGGAACAGGAGGTGGAGCCTCGGCTTGAAGACGAGTGCGAGAAGACCTTTTTGTGTGGATGGAGAAGGCCCTATACCTGGTTGCGTAGACGCGGGGTTGCGATGTGTCTGGACTGGGTGTCGAAGATCTCTCCAAGGATGAGCACTCTGCCTCTGATGTTAAGGGAGAGCAGTAGCTTTTTGTATTTGCATCTTGTATTTTGTATGTTTCCCCCTTTGGTGGTGTCTTGTGTTGAGTTGGTACCTTATACTTTGTATTTTTTCATGGACCACTCTGGCTTGGAAAACTGCTCGTGCAACGATTTAGCTCTTGTGACGTTGACATTGTCATTTTATGCATGACTTGGTTTTGCATTCATTGCTTTCGGATGTCAGCAGCGTGGGGACGAGACCCTGATGATGTCGTAACCTTCTACATGGGAGAAGAGCAGACGCTTTGAGCCGGAGTAGGTGGGAGGTCGAGGCCACCGTATTGTGGGTTATCCCTTGGCTGTGGCGGTGAAAGGCGGTCCTTCAAACATGGGCGACCGTAGGGGTCAGGCCCTAGCGGTGTCGTGACCTACTGTGGGGGCGAAGGGGGGCGCTTCGAGCCACGGTAGTGAGGAAAGACACTGGAGCGTAAACCCAGAGAGACAGTGAAGGGCAGCCGCTTTGAACAAGTTGCGAGCGGCGGAGGGGGGCAGGCCCTGGCAACGCCGTGACCTACTACGGAGGGGGGGTAGGGAGGGAGTAGACCTTTGAGTCGCGGCAGTGAGGAGGTCACTGGGGCGTGGCTCTGGAGAGATGGTGAAGGGCAGACCTTCAAAACCCGGGCGATCATGAGGGGAGGGGCATGCCTTGGCGGTGTCGTGACCTACTACAGGGGAGAAGAGTGGACCTTCGATCCATGGAAAAGGGAGGTCACTGGTGTATGGCCCGGGATAGATGGTGAAGGGCAAACCTTCAAACCCGGAGACTGTGAGGGGGCAGGCCCTAGAGGTGTCATAACCTACTGCATGGGAGAAGGACGGACCTTCGATCCATGGCAAAGGGAGGTCATTGTGGCCATAGAAAGATCTAAGAATAGATGCATAAGACAAGAAGAGATGCATATTATGTAGCCTCAAACAGTTTCTATAACACTGAAATATCATATTACCTCTTTATTCAAAATAAGTTGTTCACCTCCACTGAAATTTGTACCCAAAAACCTTGTCCCTAACTCAGTTAGTAGCTGAAAACATGTCGTGGCCAGTTCAAAAGAGCTACTATCTCTCAGAATGTGGAAAATCACATCAAGCATTTTCTTTGGTAGAAGAAAATAAGATACCTAGGTTAGGAAGAAATAAACTGGGATTTTCATTAGTACGATACAATTTCTTAGGGGATGTACCAAGTGGGAGGTATGGGAGAAGCTGAGCGGAGATAAACAAACTACTTCCAAAAAAGAGAGTCATGCGCTAGAATGAGTGCTATATGTAAAAAAAAATAAAAGATCAGAAAATCGAGATGATAGAGACAATCACGATTTCTATCTATATGGACATCGCGAGCATCCTCACGCCGGAATCTTTATGGAACTCGATGGGCATCTCGGTTGCGGTTGCAGGGTCGCAGATCTCCCACCTCCTCTATGCAGACGACATCTTCACCACCTCTGATGCCACCATATCGTGTGTGGATCAGTGTCTGTGCATTCTGGCATAGTACTGCTCGTGGACTGGGTAGCGGATCAACGGGGCAAAATCCATGGTCATGTTTGGCAAGTCCACCGCTGGGTGGAAGTGCAACCCGGCTGATGCGGCGCATAGGCTTTCAGCGGGTCCTGGAGTTCACCTATTTGGGATTTAAGTTGGCTATATGTAAGCTGCACCGCTCCGAACTTCACGCACCTGCTTCAGAAGATGGCGGAGAAGGTTCGGGCCTGGGGGAACCGGCATCTCTCTTTGGCGGGTCGAGCCACCCTGATCAGTTCGGCGCTCTTCGCCACGGGCCGATGTTCCTCTACACTCACACGCTTGTGCCCGCTCGATCCAGGAGGGGATTGAGCGAATGGCGCAATTCTTCTTGTGGCAGAAGGCCCCTTCTCAATGGGGCCTGCACTATGTTAGCTGGGACCAGTGCTGATCCCCCGGCCTTTTGGCGGGCTTGGATTTCACGGGGTTTGCAGGTGACAGGGCCCCCTCTCGGCAAAGTTTGTGTGGGAGCTGATGCAGCCTGGCGCCTCCCTCTGTCACCAGCTTGTTTCCCGCCTGATACCCGGGTAGACTCTGGGTTGATGGGATCAACCGGAGTGACTTCCCGGTCTGAGGATCATTCACTACAACAAACTGCACCTGTTGTAAGGACTGGAATGTAACTGAAACACAGTTTGTTACTAATAGTTATATTTAGTAACAAAGTTTTTTTTGTTGTTACAAAAAAGAACTTTTTGTAACGAATATTTAAACTTTGTTACAATAATAATTAATTCGTTACTATAACTATAATTATTTGTAACAACACTAATGTTACGTTACAAATAGAAAACTTTTCTCACAATAAGTATCAATTGTAACCACATCATGGAAGTTTTTAAAGTTTTGTTACAAAAAATATATCATATTTTATTTACAATTTTATTATCAAAGTTTTGAATTATTATTATTTTTTTTTTTAAAAATTGTATGCGCGCGACAGTACCCCGCCTCGATAGTGCTCTAACGCGACGACATTACTCCTACAGCTCGCAAACATTCGTGCGCGGCTGTCGCAGATATGTGGTACTATTGCGACATGTATTTTTGCGCGTACGGAGGTTTTTATAAATCTTTAACTTTTTATAAAAGTTTTTCTGCCTCTCTCCCATGCAGCTCTATCTCTCTCTCATATGAATGAATGAAATATACGGATGAAAAATTTCCCTCCATAAAAATTTTGAACAAACTAAACTAAAAATTAAAAATATATTAAATGTAAAAATGAATGCAAATTAATATAACATTATTTTTTTAATATAATTTTGGAATTAAAATAAAATCACGCACAAACCCGCGTGCACGCAAATGCACTCTCGCGCGCACGCAAATGCACTCTCGCGGCGCACGGCAAATGCACTCTTGCGCGCAACGGCAAATGCACTCTCCTCGCGCGCAACGGCAAATATATGTGTAGTTGCGCTGAGTGCATGTGTCCGTGTTGTGTGTGCAGTTGTGTGTCATGTGTCGCATGTGTGTGCATGTGTCTGTGCGTGAGCCCCGCGCGTGTTGCATGTGTTGCGCGGGCTCACATTAATGAATTATATGGAGGGAATTTCCCTCCATAAAATTGCGTGTGCACAAAACAAATCAAAAATTTAAAACATATATATTAATATAATTTTTGAATAAAAATAAGGATCGCACGTTTTTTCAGTCGCGCGCATTGCATTAGCTAGCTCTATCTTTTTTGCTCGGGAGCATAAATAAATTTGTTAGTGCACACGTTTTTTGCTCGGGAGCTATCGTTTTAATGAAAATATATGTCATATATATATAGGCAATTGTTAACCGCACCCCAGTTTTGGCTATCCGCAACCCCCTTTTATATGAATTATTACGTGTTTTTTTAGAAATACGACTTGTACAAGCATTTTTAGGAAAAGTGTTCAACACAAAAGTTGTAGATATCGTCGAGATCTACAACTTTTGTGTTGAACACTTTTGCTAAAAATGCACGCACAAGACGCGCGTATTGCCCCCCCCCCCCCCCCCCCCCCCCGAATTGAAACATGGGTGTAACTATATATAATATATATATAACGATTTTTTGGAAATACGCATTGTGCATGCATTTTTAGGAAAAATGTGCAATGCAAAAGTTGTAGATCTCGACGATATCTACAACTTTCGTGTTGAACACTTTTCCTAAAAATGCTTGTACAAGGCGTATATACAAAAAAACGCGTAATAATTCATATAAATCATGAGTTGCGGATAGCCAAAACTGGGGTGCGGTTAACAATTGCTTTTTTTATTGATGGATGACACGCCCTTTAATTTAATGAAAATAAATGTGTAATGAAATTCATAAATATATGTCAAATCAATTCATAAATACAACGCGTTGTTTAATAAAAGTTACTCTTTACATAAGATTTATGTTTTTTTTTAAATAAGAATTACCCCCGCTCAATTAATTTGTCCGCTCTCAGGAGCTCGATCAACTGACAGTGCACATGAGGCCCATGTTCCCCGCTCGACAATACCCCCGCCTCAACATTGCCCGACAGTGCACATGAGCTTTAAATAAGATTTATGTATTTTTAAATAAGGTTTATCCGTTTATGTATTTTTTAAAAGTAAGAATTACGTACCCCGCTCAATTTCATCCGCTCTCAGAAGCTCGATCAACTGAATAAAAAATAATTGAATATTAATTTAATTTTCTCACCGGACACAAACACACACATACACAGAGACATACAAACACAGACACACAAACACAAACACAGTCACAGACATAGATACAGACTGGCATAGACACGGACATATAGTCAAACACAAACACAAACATAAACACGCATAGACACGCAAGCAAAGACACAAACACACAGACACAGACACAGACTGGGGTGTAACACACATAGATACGCAAACACAGACACACACAAGCACAGACAAACATGCATAGACAGACAAACACTCACACACAACCCAAATACACAGACACAGACAAGCACGTGTACATACAGACATAGATACATATACACAAACACATGGACACAGACACAGACTTGTATAGATACATGGACACATACACAGACACATGGACCGACACACATACGTACGTACACAGACACAGACACATACAGACACAAAACACATGGACCGACACACATACGTACGTACACAGACACAGACACATACAGACACAAACACATGCATGGACACAAACACAGACACATGGACTGACGACACATATACGTACATTCAAATACACAGACACTGACACTGACACAGACAGTCACAGACACACACAGACACACACAGACACACACACACACACACACACACACAATTACGCCACGACACACACACACGCACAAACACCAAAGACAAACACACACAAACATTTGTGTGCACACACACACACAAACACACACAATCACACACAAACGCACACAAACACACACAAACACACAAACAAAGACACACACAGACACAGACACATGCAGATACACGTAAACACACAGAACACACATACATACAGATACAGACACACATGCACAAGCAAATATAGATTACGCACAGACACAGACACAGACCCCATGCAACATGCACACACACACACACATATGCACAATCTCGATTTTGAGTCGAGCTCGAGTTCAATGAGCTCAATCTCGAACTCGAGTTCAATGAGCTCAATCTCGATTTTGAGTCGAGCTCGAGTTCGTTGAGCAGGAGCTCGATTACTACTCGCGCTTCAGCTCAGATATTTTTGATCATGATGGCGCGCGAGCCATCTCTCGAGATCGAGCAAAAAAATCCAAACACGAAACTATAGCGAATTTTTGACGAATTTTTGAAAATACGCCTTGTACAAGCATTTTTAGGAAAAGTGTTTAACACGAAACTTGTAGATCTCGACGAGATCTACAATTTTCGTGTTGAACATTTTTCCTAAAAATGCATGTACAAAACGTATTTTCAAAAGACGCGTAATAACTCATTGAAATTGGTGTGCGAATAGCCAAAACTGGTGTGCTAATAACAATTGCCTATTGGAGGGAAATTTCCCTCCATAAACATATTTTCTCGAAACCCTCGTAAACCCCATCCCGTCCATCCTGAAGCATATTCTCGAAACCCTCGACCCCCATCCCGTCCTTGATCGCGGCTCGCTTCTTCCTCCGGCGAATCGGCACGACTCCTCACGATACCCTCTCCGGCGTCTCTTCTCATGCGTTTTTCTTGTTCCAGCAGTGTTCTTGATCCAGCGTTCTTCATCATCTCCTTGAGGTATACCTAAACCCTCGTAAACTTGAGGTATACCTAAACTCCAGCGTTCTTCAGTCACTGAACGCATGGATTAGGAGTGTCGATATATGGATTAGGGGTGCGAATATGCGTTTTTTCTTTCTCCGTAGAACTCATGGGAAAACTCCGTCGCCATTTCCGTATAGAATACGAAAGTAGAACGTGGTAGGGTTTTTTATATGGGGGGATTGAAAATCATTATGTGACTATTATGTTACCAAACTTCATTATACGTGTCCAAACTATCTAAAGTCTATTTTCTATAATCTGTTCTTTGATAAATTTCACTCCCACTATTTCAACATAATCATTCCTTAATTTATCCTTTTTATCTTTTTTATTGATTAATTATGTTCTGTAGAAATCAGAATATGTTAGAAGCAAATACATATATAAATTATGGCCATGTTTAGCCTGATAATGGCTGTTATGAATGCAATGTTGTGTAACCATGATCATGAATGCAATTGTGAGAAATTATAGTCATGAACGCAATGGTGAGAAACAATGGTGACGTATGCAGTTAACTGTTTGGATTTCTTTTCTAACAGGATGATATGTGTTTTAGTGCAATTACAAACTGCTAAGCAGTCTTATCTATTTGGTTGTAGAAGTGCGGTGGTGGGTTAATGCAGAAGGACTTATCTTCCCCTGTGCATTCTATATTAAAATTTTAAAAATGCTGTGCATTAAGTAATAAATAGGCATGAGAGATCAAAGCATAACAAATCTACAAAACTTAGAGAGTGATTGTCGGTCTATAATTTATTCATACTCACTATTGCTGTGATTCCTGTCAAAATTGTGTTGAGATTGTGATTCATACATCAATATGTGCATCCCATCTTAGGGCTTAGAAGTTATGTAACACAAGCTTATATAATTTGTTAAATTTATTGCTTGGTTGGATGTGATTAGATCTTACTAATGTATAAGAATTCAAAAAATCTTTTTAAAATATCTAAAAGAATAGTGAGTAATTAATAATATCATTAATTTTCAATTTGTCTAATTTATATGTGCAGTGTATTTAGCATAGCATACTTTGCTGATATTGTCTTATCCCATTCTTTTTTGTTAGCTATGGATAAAAGCTGGATTATGAACCAGATAGATTCAGTTCTACCTATACTAGAGGCGTGGATTTATTTTTACAGTTTGCACGGGCAAATGCTATTTACTTTGAAGATAAAATTCTTTGCCCATGCAATGTATGTCGAAACACTAAAACAAAGAGCCTCATTGAAGTTAAAGCAGACTTGCATTTGAAAGGGGTTTTACAGATATTATAAGGAGTTGATACATCATGGAGAAGCTAAACTGACTAGTTCTTTTGTGTTCAGTTCGAATAGTAACAATAGTGGACCTTCTCAAAGTCATGAAAGTAACGATGATATTGAAGCCATCGATGATTTAGTTGATTTGATACATGAGATTGGAGATGCAGAACTTCCAGAACATTCTAACGAAGATAGTACGGCAACTTTTTCAAGTCTATTATGTAATGTCAGACGTGAACTATACCCAGGTTGCAAAAAATACTCTTTGTTAGCATTCATTGTTAAACTGCTGCATATCAAAGTAATGAACAAGATGTCAGATAAGTCAGTTAACATGCTTCTTGAATTGCTAAAGGACGTGATGCCAGAAGGTAATCTTATTCCAAAATCTGTTTACTGGGCTAGGAAACTTCTTTCTGGTATAGGTTTGGGTTATAAGAAGATAGACGCGTGTAGACATGATTGTGCACTATTTTGGAAAGAGAATGAGAAGAAAGATGTGTGTCCTGTGTGTGAAGAACCACGTTGGAAATATAACGAAGGAAAAGGAAAATTAATTGCTCAAAAGGTTTTGTGGCATTTCCCCTTGACACAAAGGCTACAAAGACTTTATATGTCTTCTAAAACAGCAGCTGACATGAGGTGGCATACTGAGAAGCATATAGAGATAGAAGGTACGTTGATTCATCTGGTAGATTCACTTGCATGGAAGAGTTTTGATGCACATTATCCTAGTTTTGCTGCAGATCCACGCAATGTTAGGCTTGGATTGGCTACTGATGGGTTCAATCCGTTTGGAAATATGAGTACTTCTTATAGTATGTGGCCAGTTGTGCTAATTCCATATAATATGCCGTTATACAAAGGTATGAAAGATGAGTTTCTTATGATGTCATTATTAATTCCTGGCCCACGTGCGCCTGGAAAAGATATTGATGTTTATCTTAGACCACTGATAGAAGAATTAAAAGAATTATGGAATGGTGTTGAGACTTTTGACACATACACCAAAGAGACTTTTAAAATGCATGCTGCTCTTATGTGGACAATCAATGATTTTCCAGCTCTTAGTAATTTATTTGGGTGGACCACAAAGGGTTACGGGGCATGCCCAACTTGTTTATATGATACAGATTCTAAACGAATTCAAAGTAAGATATGCTACATGGGACATCGTCGTTATCTACATAATGATCACCCTTATCGAAGGAGTAAATTGTTCGATGGAAAGTCAGAAAGATGTTCAAAACCAAGGGAGTGGAGTGGCGCACAATTGCTTTCAGATTTAACCAAACTCGAACATAAGTTTGATAAATTTGGAAAACACCCAAGCAAGCGGAAGAGGAAGCGCAACAATGAAGAAGGGGAATTGGGTAAAGAGAAGCATCTTCTTTGAACTACCTTACTGGCATAAGCTTTTGATACGACACAACATTGATGTAATGCATGTTGAAAAAAATATTTGTGATAGTGTTTTGGGCACATTGATGAACATTGATGGAAAAAACAAAGATACGGAAAAAGCGCTAGAAGATTTGCGAGACCTTAACATCCGGAAGGAGTTACACTTGATTAGAAATGGAAGTACTATAATAAAACCTCAAGCATGTTATAATCTATCTTCCGATGAGAAAAAAAGGTTTTGCAATTTTTTTAAAAATGTCAAGTTTCCAGATGGATATGCGTCAAATATTTCAAGATGCGTAAAGGATGGGAAGATTTATGGACTTAAATCTCATGATTGTCATGTTCTACTACAACGGTTAATTCCTATTGGCATTCGTGGGTTTCTACGCGCAGATGTCGTTGAGGCACTATACGAGCTAGGAGATTTTTTTAAAATTTTATGCTCAAAGACACTAAAGGTAGAACATATCGAGAAGTTGGAGAGTAATATCCCAATTATTTTGTGCAAATTGGAGAGAATATTTCCTCCAGCATTTTTTGATGTAATGATTCACTTGGCTATTCACCTTCCGAAAGAGGCAAAGATAGCTGGCCCAGTTCACTCACGTTGGATGTACCCGATTGAAAGGTACTTGTTCTTTATGCATTTATACTTTATTATCTTACATAGCATAAATGAACAATTTTGTTATTATGATCATTGAGTTTTCCTTTTAGGTTTCTTAAAACTCTTAAAGGATACGTACGTAATAAAGCTCGTCCAGAGGGTTCTATAGCTGAAGGATATATTGTAAAAGAGTCTTTGACATTTGTGTCAATGTACCTAAATGAAATAGAAACAAGGTTCAATAAAGAAAATAGAAATGAAGATTCAGTGGAGCATCAACAAGAGTGTGAATTGTCGGTTTATGCATCAAAAGTGAGACCCTTTGGACCTCTTCGCCGTTGCAAAGCACTTTCTAAAAAAGATCTAGATGCAGCTCATAACTTCATATTAAAACAATTGTAGCGAAGTAGATGATTTTCGAAGGTTCGATTCATGAAAGAGCTCAATTTCCTTACTTAATTTGTAACAAATTTTGATGTACTTTTTTTTAAATAGTAAGCACATGGAGGAGCTTAAAAGGGACGAAAAATGAAAGAAACATTGACAAAACTCATCAAGAGCAGTTTCATTATTGGTTTCAAGCTCATGTAAGCTCCAAATACGAAGATACCCATGAAGGTTGTTAATTTATAGTATCATCTATCTAATTAGCTTCCTATTGTATTTTGTATAGATAAATAGAGTGCATAACACAAACTCGGGCGAAGTCTCCAAAGAATTATGGGCATTGGCAAATGGTCCACAATCATACTTAACAAAATTTTACTCTGGTTGTATTGTTAATGAAGTACGATTTCATACACATGATCGAGATGATCGCCGAACAACACAAAATAGTGGTTTACTTGTTGTGGGGGAACATCAAAATATTTGGTAGAGTTTTATGGAGTATTAAGTAGGGTCGTTGAATTGACCTATCTTCATGGATATAAAGTAGTATTATTTTGGTGTGAGTGGTTTGACACTGGTGGGAAGAAGACTATGCATAAAGATAAATATTTTTTGAGCATCGACACAACTTCTCGTTGGTGTGAAGATGATCCATTCGTTCTTCCAAACCAAGTGCAACAAGTGTTCTATGTCGATGACACAAAACTCGGCGATCCTTGGAAAATTGCACAACTTGTATGTCATAGACACCTTTGAGACATAGAGGAACACGCTGACCTAGAAGTGGAGGAAATGCATGATAACATAGTTCAACAACACGAGTCCTCAGAAACTGAATTAATATATGCTACCGAAGATCAAAACTTGCAATTCCTAGGGAGAGATGATATAGAACCTGATATTATAAATATAGAAGTTCTAACTAGAATCCAAGAAGAGGAAGAAATTAATAATATTGTTGATGGAGATGAGTCAATAGATGAGGATGATGAAACACTAGTGCAATATTGTGACGACAGTGATCATAACATGTAAAGCTAATCCAAACGGTACGTTAAGTTTTTCTTATTCATTAGATCGAAACTGTAATGCAATTCTTCCTTTTTATGATATCTCTAAATAATTTAATGTGATGTTTAACGTTTGCATCTTATTTACTTCGCAGTAATATGCCTCCAAAAAATGTTATTCTACGGCGCCCTGCGACAAGGAGCAGAAAACAACTGCTTGTTGCTGAAAAACCAACAAATACTGAGGTTGTTGAAATGCCACCTACATCAAATACACCTTCACCTCCACCAAATACACCTTCACCTAATCTGCAGCAATCACAAAGTGGATCATTTGCCACCATTAATGATGATGATACCACTATTAATGAAGGAAATGATGAAAGTCCAATACAGGGTTCTGATAATAGTAGTAAGTATACCTTATTTTATTTCACAAGTTTGTATCATTTACTTGAATCATATATTTATTAAGGATTTTTAATTATGCAGTGGGAAGCTCATCTATAAGAAGAGGTCGTGGGGTGACCACCGGAAAGTCGATTCAGAAAGCAATACTAGAAAATGTATGCTTTATTTAGGTATATTAAAACTTACATACACTTACTATATGTTAACATACTCTTATTTGTTTTGTTAGGACAAGAAACTACTTGAGATTGAGTTTCCTGAAGGTTTTAAGAAGCCGCATCGCTATGCAAAGCACCTTGCAAATGGTATAGGTGTTATTGTAAGACACAGTGCGGGTTTGGATTTTTTGAACCCATGGAGTGAATTGGGGGAAAGAGCTGAAACTTACTTTATATGATGCATTAGGTGTAAGTAATTAATATTTATATACCATATATGTGAATTTGTTTAGGATAACCAAATAATTTATTCTTTTGTAGCAATGGTTTGTGATAAAGAATTGGGAAACAGATAAAAGTGTGCAAGAGTTCATGGAGGAGATGTTTCAAAGTAGCTACACACATTGGAGAGGAAGATTATCTGCAAGGCATAGAGATTATATTGTGGCAGGAAAGAATCCAAGAGCTAGTAGCCCATTTGAGTGGATCTCAATCGAGAATTGGTGTCAGCTGTGCGAGCTCTTTGAAAGTGAGACTTTTAAGGTGAATGTGACTACTTAAGTAAATTCTGTTTAATACATATGTTATTAATCACACATTCAATGACTAGAATCCAATACTTTTGTTTGCTTGCAGAAAAGGTCCAAGACAAATGCTGATAATAGATCACACATGCCGTTTACTCATACGTCGGGTTCTAAATCCTACCATTCCCGACTGCTGGAAATGGTAATGCAATAAATACATGTGAGTTATTGATTACTATGACATATTCTCAAATATTTTTTGATATACAGGTTAATCAAAGCCCGGTTGAGAACTTTGCGAACACCCATAAGAAGAATGGGGTGTTTGTCAGCGAGAAAGCAGAAGCGGCATACGTAAGTCAAAATATATTTGAAACTTTCACAAAATTGATTGATAACATACGTTTCTATTATAACACTATATTTTACAGCGTGAAATGGAAAGGCTGAGGACAACAACAGATTCTGACAGTGATCTCATAAGCTCTGAGAGAGAAATTATAAAGACTTGCACTTGGAAACAAGTCTGGTTATGACAAAGGGCTAGGCTATGGTGTTGTGCCTTCAAAACGAATGAAGAAGACATTGAATGTGACTACTCAGTTGAAAGAGAAGTTGAATGTAGCGGAAGAAGAATTGCGCGATGCCACGACTCGTCTAACAGCACAAATAGAGCTTATAGATAAGCAGGAAGCTTTGATTCAAACACACAATGCAGAGATTGCGGGATTAAAGGAGGGGCAAAATGAGCTGAAAGAGAAGCTGGCATTCGTTCTACAGCAATTTGGGGCAATTCCTTGACTTTGATGCACACACCATTTACTTTTGGTGCACGTTTTTGTTGTCAAATGGTTTATGACTGTTAGTTTTTTATTTTACTGCTTTGTGACTATTTTATTACTTTTGCTTGGTTTATGACTGTTAGTATTTTGGTTCTAAGCTTGGGAATCTGCTTGGTTTGTTGGCTTGGATGATTCTGTTTGCCGATTATATACTGATTAGTAGGTTTTGTTAGTGGGGTGTTAGACTATTTGGCATTTTGCTGCTGGGTATGTATTGCAGGTCTTCTTGTCGAGGTTGGTCAACAAGGTGTCTGATGGAGGGTTGACGCCGCTGCATATGGCGGCAGTCAAAGGGCACTTCGACTGTGTTCAGCTCTTGCTCGATTTCTCCGCAAATGTATCAGTAACAACCTTTAACTATTGCTCATATTTCAGGATAATAGGTATTTCATTTTCGCGGGATGTATACGAATTCAGGACTGAATTAGTTCATCAAATCTAAATTGGTCTGGAATTCATGTGCAGTACCCCTTTGCATTTCACAGCATTTGGAGGAGATTTTAAATGTTGCCAGGCAAAGTAGACTAAACTTTTCACTTTTATCATGTAAATGTCATCTAGCTCTTCAGTACTCCACGAGGTCTTACACATTTTCCATGAATCATGCAGGTTCTTCTTGCTAGAGGAGCTTGTCGGTTAACGCTGAATTTAAATGGGTATTTCTTTTTGATCGAGTAGATCTTCTATTGCTCTTTTGAGTTGAATATCTGCATGAATTTGGCTACTTGCTAGGATCTGATAAAGATCATCATATCAGTGAATTTCTTTTTTCTTGTTTACCCTCTTCCAGATGTCTTCCTGTTGATGTATCAAGGATTTGGGGAAGACAACACCTTGTGCCACTCTTATCACCCAATTCTGAGTTGAAATTGCCCCTATTCACTCCATCAAGCTATGCAGTTAAGTATGAATAAGACAATTTTTCTTCCCATTTTCATAGAACTACATTCCATCATGATGTCGCAATTCCCCATTCTGTAAACTGCAAAATTAAAAGCAACACACATCTGTCATAAGATAGTTTACCTACAAGGCTGCTTGCATTAGGTGCTCACTGCCTTATTATGTTTATTCATGCAGCTTTTACAACTTAAGCTGCATCTAAATTCGTGATGTTTTGTGGCAACATTTCCGTACGTAGACAATTTGTTGGTAGAGTCAGTTTAGTGTTTAATTTCTTGCCTAGAATCATGTGGAGGCATAGTGATGTCCTTCCCCATGGTTTTACCTATATGTTGATGGTCATGCTCTAATGAAGTAAAGTAATATATTCCAGGTTAAGCTGTCAGTATCAGGGAAAGATTTTATGTTGACACTCATTGCCAGAAGATCACGCCATTATGCAGGAACCAGGTTCTTATCATTCATCTATTTTCCTGTGCATTGTAGATTTCGGAGAACTTACATCACATATATTCAAGTAGACTAGTCATTGACTGGTATTCCTAACTCCTGAACAATGTAGAGTTACAATTTATTCTAGGCTTTTATGTTTCTATGGTGGTTGGCTGAAATTTTGTAGATTTCGGAGAACCTCATTGATTTTGAACATTCATTTGCATTTAGTTCTTTTAAGCACATAACTTCTGCAATTATGACATGTTTGCAAGCCTGCATCAAATTATCTCTTCCTCCATTGCAAACCTGACCTCCCAGATCCCCTAGGTTTTGTTGTTGTGGAGCTGTTGTTTCCGATTCAGCAAGGCAGCAACTGTTTTTATAGGTTCTTCCAATATTGAATCCAGATTTTTGCTAATTGCTATTGCCCTTCTAGTTTTTGAATCCATATTAGTATAAAATTTGTATGGTTTGCTGCATGGTTTGCTGCATCCTTGAGCATGGTTAAAATTTGTATATTGAATCCAGATATTAGTATAAAATTCCAATATTGAATCTAGATATTAGTATAAAATTTGTATTGATTTCATATTGGTGGAAAATTGTATTGACTTCATTTCCTCCATCACTTTTCTATTATGAAATTTAGAGCATGGTTTGCTGCATCCTTGAGCATTTATGTACAATATGATCATGTACTGTGACTGCCCTTCATCCAGGTTAGTGACCATCTACCACATCAGCATTTTCTTATTATATTAAATCATATATATACATATATGTTTGCAAGCCTGCATTTTCTTTTTCTGTAGCTGTTAGATGAGGTGCAGAGTGATCAGTGGCCTGTGGATCTTGGGAACAGAGCTCGGAGGTGCACTGGTGTTGCTTGAGTGTTGCTGCTGGATTGTTGGGCGCATGCTTGCCTGGCACTGGAGCTAGAATTATAGCTTTGGTTGGAGGGCCATGCACAGAGGGCCCTGGAATGGTATGAATGTCAATTACTATTTCATGAATCTTTTGATTCTTCTAGAAGTTTTTCAGCCTGTGCTATTTTTAGGAGTTTGCATGCTAAATGATAACTTGATGCTTATGATTACTTCTAGCAGCAGTATGGTCAAAACTCAAAGTGTCCTTGTTCTTTTCATATGTGATCGTTTACTGATTTTTCATGGCAATAACTAGTCCTTAAATTATTTAACTATTCTATAGACTGACTAGTTTCAGGCCTTGATATTGTTTACTTCAGCCTTTCTCGAGTTAGTTGAATTCAATTACACTTGTAGGTCTGAGATTTGTATACTGAACAAGATAAGGTGTTTTGGTGTTTCAAATTATTTTTCAATTTAAAAAAGCATAACATGTATAATTGGGATTGAAAAATTGGCATACATGCTAATAATATCATCATCATCGTTAATAAGCATTTTCTTCATTCTTATGTTCATAGAATCAGTAAGTTCTTCATTTATCAAACATGGGGCATCTTTATTGTTAGATTTTCGATAAGTCTTGGTAAGAGTTGTTGATTTTATTCTCATTCAAATATTGTATTGAAGCTTATCACATGTTGTTTCAGGTGATTACTGGCTAAACTGTGCATGTTGATTCTGCATCTTTTATGTATGTATGGATGTGAGTTTGTATGGATGTTTTTGCTCTCATTTAATTGTAGGGTGATCTTAATTGCTCTCTTTTATTTGTAGGGTGCTCGAGCATTGACCGGCAAGTGACGAAAGATTCATTAGTCAGAAAGTGATGGATGATTCATTTTTTCGAAAAATGACGGAAGATTTATTAGAAACATGTTGATCTTGTAATGTAATATTGTATTATTTTAGAAGAGATGATAATAACTTGTACTCTATGTAAAATTTTTTGGTGTGAATAAAAATATATTTTGATCTTGTTATGAAATATTAAATATGTGTGTTTTTAAGATTATTATTTGTAATAAAATCTCAGGCACACAAAAAATAGAAATGGAATATTTTTGATATATAAATGAATTGGTTGTAGTAAGAAGAATGGAAAACAAATGTAACGATTTTATCGTTACTATTGTTTAATCTATTGTAACGAAATAATGTTTATTATACTTTATTGTAACGAAGTTAGTTTATTTTTAGTGAGGAAAAAATAAAACATTTGTAACGAAATAGTTTTAATCGTAACTGTTTTTTTGTGAGGAAAAAAAAACATTCGTAACGAAAAAATATTTATTGTGACCAATTTATTGTGAGGAAGAATCTCTTTTTGGTGAGAAAGTATCATTTGTTACAATTACTTTATTTGTAACGACATGCATACATTCGTTACAATAACCTTTAGCGTCGAGCTTTAGAGGAGGACCGTTACTTAAAGTTTTTTTCGTTACCAAAGAGTTTTTGTAACGAATTTTGGCACTTATTGTAACGAATTAGGTCCTTACTATAAGTGCAGTTTGTTGTAGTGATTTGAGATGGTGTCGATTGCCTCTGACCTCTCCTTAGGTGGTGGATTGCTGACAGGAAGTCTGCGGATGTGCTGGAGCAAGCTTGGATTTTAGACAGGGCTCTCTCACACTGGCCCACTTTCCTTGACTACAGCCTGTTGGAGTCGTTGCGGGTCTCGGACCTTCTCTTGTCGGACGGCAGCTGGGATGTCCCGGCCCTGTCCCTAGCCTTTGGACCAGACCTTGTTGTGGCCATCCTCCTGCTCCCGATTCACTGCTCTCAGACTCAGGATCGGCCAGAGCTTTTCTCCCGCCTCAGTGGCCGCTCTGTCTCTTCTCTGTCCTATATGGCCCATTTTCATGCCCCCTCCTTCAGCTGGCTCCGAAAGCTGAAGCTCCACCCGCGGAAGTGGTTCTTATGGTGGCGTTATATGTGGGATGCGATCCCAACACAGGCCTGGCTTGCCCACCGGGGCTTCTCTGTTGGCCGGGACTTCCCCTGGGGCTGCGCTGCTGAGGAGACCCGGGACCGCCTGGTCTCTGACTGCTACTGTCTGGTGGCCATTCGGACTACGCTTCATCGATGGGGGTACTGCATGCCCTCTTTCTCCAGCTGGGAGACCGCATTGGAGCTCCTCTCCTCCACCTCCGCTCATGCGCTCCGGCTGGCGAGCGTCTTCTGCTATGGCGGTGTACCAGGCTTGGCGCGGGCAAAATGTCAAGGTACACAGTCGGGAGGTGTCTACCTTCACGATCATGGCGGCGACCATTGTGGAGAACCTGTCCATCCCACAGACTCTTTCCTTCCAGGGACACTGGGGTGCCACCCAGCCTCACCAGCTGTCGACACAACCTTTTTGGTGCCCCCCCCCCCCCCCCTCCTGCTTGGATAAAGTTCAATATGGATGGTTCTCTTATCTCCTCTAGTCGAACGGGGCTCGGCGTGGTCGCTCGGGGACGAGCAGGGCGCCGTCCTCTTTGTGGCTGGCTCACGCATGATGCATTGGGATTCAGGCGGGGTGGAGTTGGCTGCTCTGTTGGCACTGAAGCCGCTTCTCACCCCGGCCTTGCTGGAGGCTCGCGGGGATATTGTGGAGGGGGACTACAGGACCCTCATGGACAGCTGTTCTGAGAGCCTGCGTCACGGCGGGTGGAGCACAACGACGGATGGTGACGAGTACTTCTCCTTCCTCAGTGGGTTCACCCAGCTACGCTTTCAGCACGTGGTTAGGGAGGCCAACCGAGTGGCAAACTTTTGTGCCAGATTTGCCCTTCAGGGCGAGTTTGTTTTTTCATCTGTTGTAGTTTTCCCTTCTGAGTTGGTAGAGCTTGTCCAATCCGATGTGGATGGCATGCTATAGTTTCTTGTCGTTGTACTTGCCCTTTCTTTTCCATTTATATGCATATGCACTTTTGTTGGGAAATGTGCCATGCAATGTTCCTAATTTAAAGAAGCACTCAGCTCAATGATAAAAGCATTGTGTATTTAAAGTCATATCTAGTTCATGCTTGCAGAGATTAGACAATATGTCCAGTACTTTAATAATTTTCCTAAGTACAATATCGTCGAAAGGGACTGGACATATCATCGAAAAAGTGTATGCATGTCGTTGAAATGATATGCAGAGCAAGCAGAATGATCATATCGATTATCGTTGAGATAACATGTGTATGATGATATCGTTGTGACATCAACACTACAACACCTCACAACGATATCAGAAAGTCGATATGAAGGAGAAGACTCAAGCACAAAAATAAGTCAGATGTCGATGATATCATCGTAAAGAAGTCGTGTCGTAGATAAGGCTAATTAAGACAGATATCATCGTAAAGAAGCCTTGTCGTCGATAAGGCCAAGTAAGACTGATGACGACAATATCGTCCTAAAGAAGGCTTGACGTTGAGAAGACTAAGGAAGGTCTCATGAAGACTGGCAGTTGCTGAAGAATAGTCTATCGATATGATATCGATTATGTCATTGATAAGATAAGGTGGTTACAACGATATCGAGCAGTCAAGAAGATTACGCCGACATCAGCTAGATGATTTCATGTCGTCTTATGTGCAAGTGCAGAAGGGATGTCCCGTATCGTCAAGATATTGTCCATATCGTCGTAACAATGGAAATATCATCGAGACAGATTCAAAAGTTGTCAGACGCGCTGTCAGCATTTAATGCCACTGCCTGATTTTCCAATCAACGCGTGCTCTTAAAGTATGGGCGTCTGTCAGTGAAGGATGTCATAGGAGACCGTTGAGCGGCTCCTCCATCCTATAAAAGATAACAGTGGTTGGCCTAACAAAAAAACACACGAATGAGACAGACGAGAACGAAGAATCAAAAAAGAATCTCGTCGTGCTCTGATACCAGCGCGTGCTCTGATACCACTTATTAGTTATTGGGTGTCGACTTATCACCTAGAGGGGGGTGAATAGGTACTTCAAATTATTTTATTCCCCTTTTGGTGTACTTGATTTCTGGTTAATAGATTAAGAGATTAAAGGCACAACACAAAAAACACACGAGAATTTATAGAGGTTCCTCGAGACAGGGTGTCTTGAGTAGTCCTCTGTCCCTCTGCGCCTACCTAGTAGTGTGCTAGGCTCAGCAAACTCCGCCAATGTATTCATCCCGCAAGCCTTACAACTCGGACCCGCAAGTCCTACAGCCTAGGCCCAAAAGCCCTTACTGCACTCAAGCCCGTAAGCTCGACACTCAGGCCCTCAAGCCCTACACAGCATAGACCCGCAAGTCTTGCCCCTTGGACCTGCAAGTCCCTGCAGCCTAGGCCCACAAGCCTTTTCATTGCACCCAAGCCCGCAAGCTCGACTGGGAGAGTGATGGTTACTTCGACTGGGCAGGTCCTCCATTGAAACTGTAGACTGGTACGGAGGCTGGCTAGAGTTTTTATTTTGAGATCTCATATTGCGGAGAGCGGGTATGAACACGACATTTATTAATCTGTCAATGTCTATCAATATCTGCTTGATGCAGAAGCTGGGGTCGCCGATCTCTGCACTGATGACTAGTGGATCCTAGTTTGTCACGAGCAGTCCCATCAAATTTTCATCTCCAAAGCTGCTTGTTTTTGCGAGCTGCGTATTCTGATCTTTTAGTTCCCCATCGCATTGTGCGATAGAATTGACGGTGGCGAAGGGGGAGCCAGAGATGGTCTCTACTACTCCTACCACTTGTCTGTCCTCCATTGCGTCTTGGTGTGTATGTGGTTGTTCTTTTCTTGCCTGTGTCGGTTGGTTTTGAGTCTTGTCTTGCAGGAACCTTCCAAGGATGCCTTGTTGGATGAGGCGCTCGATCTCATCCTTGATTCTTATGAACTCCTCTGTGGTGTGCCCTGTGTCTTGGTGAAACTCACAGTACTTTGATTAATCTCCCTTACTTGGCTTTCGCAATGTTGGGTTATCCTGTATCGCGTAGAGATCGTTTGCGCAGGAGGTGTTGAGTGGTGTGTATTCCTTGTAGGGTCGGGGGGGGGGGGGGGGGGGGGGGGGGGGGGGGGGGGGGGGGGGGGGGGGGGGGGGGGGGGGGGGGGGGGGGGGGGGGGGGGGGGGGGGGGGGGGGGGGGGGGGGGGGGGGGGGGGGGGGGGGGGGGGGGGG
>JAWHQI010002113.1:0-45590 GCA_033032865.1 Dactylorhiza incarnata
ACGGTCTATCAGCTGATCTTCTAGAGACTGGGTATTCCGTTTCACAAGGCATTACGTAAGTGTTCGATTCAAAAGTGCGCCTCCGAAGTGAAACGAGGGTTGCGGACTATCAGTTACTATTTAGTTGGGAATTCAGACCGCTAGCAGCGGTCGAGGCCAGACTTCGCCCGTCGCGGCAAATGCCACTCCTGCGACGGGCTTTCCTTTTATTGAAAAGTAGCGTTACAAATGTGAAAGAACAGAAGCCGGCCGGTCAGCAGTTCGCGAGACCTGAAACTCGAGACCGGAGCTCAGACAAGCGAGCTCTTGGATTCGAGTGTGCGTGTCTTGGGAACAGTGCCGCCCCCTATTTATAGGCTTGGGGCCTGCCCGATCGGGCAGTGATAAAATAACCTCCTGCCCGGGTACAGGAGAAACGGGCAGGCGGTGACGGGATACACAAAGAAGAGAAAGAAAGAGGCCGCGCGATCTGACGGCCTGCCTTCCCGATCTGTCTTGCTTGCGGCTGAGGACACCGGACCAAGTCAATAATGCAGACCGCGCGTTTGGAGATTGAGGTCGCGGTCTGCCCTCTGGTCATGACTTAGCCGACTTCAAGAGGTAACTTGGATAGCCTTCGATCTGGACCCCCGACCTGTTCTTCGGGGCTGGAACTTCGAGTTTCTATGGACAACCTGCGCGCCCTTCTTGCTGAGACCGCGGATGAACTTCCTTCCTTGGCTCTTTGACGATCTTATCTCTTTGGGGTGATCCTGGAATGACACCAGGCCGCCGGCCTGGCCCTTCTTGAACGGGGAACCGCCGATTCCAGGACCCAGCGGCTTGGCTCAGGAGTCCGAGCGGTCTGATAATGGTTCAAACCGAGGAGCGGTTTTCCCGGCAAACATAATCCCCGCATATTTTCAAATCTCAAGAGGATTTCGAAAAATATGCTTTGAGGACCGGGAGACCGCACCCGCCCTGCCTTGAATCCTTAAGAGAGCCAGAGAAGTCATTCTGTGGAGTTTTTCTCTTCTGCGAATCTCGGGGTATTACTCGCCAGCTGCGGTTAGAGTTTTTAACGACGGCAATTCTTCCAGTAATGGATTTCCTGGACGCCGTGCTAGACCGCGTGGATCCCAGTGGGGATCAGAAGAGGGCGGAAAACAAGAGGAGCGAATCGCCGGAAAAATTGGATAAGGCGAGGGAAAAGCAAGACCGGAAAGACCGGAAAAAGAGAAAACGGGCCGAGAAGGCCGCAACGGGCAGCTCCAAGCCGGTTGTGGACTTAACGACTCCTAAGACTCCTGCAGAGCTCGTGGCGAACAGTTCGGGAGCCTCCTCCTGATGACTTGCCGATTTCTCCCAAAGGCCTCAACCAACAGACCGCCAGCCCGCTGAATAAAGAGGAGACCGCTCCTCCTGAAGAAGTTGCTCCAGAAAGCCCTTCGAAGAAGGCCGGAGAGAATGACGTCGTTTGGTGTGGAAATCACCCCATCCGGGAACCCTCATTTGCTCGTCCGAGATCTAGAGAAGGAGGCGGTTACCTCCCCAAGGACGGGCGAACAGAACACCCCTTTGTCCGTGGATGACTACCCCAGCCCCTCGAAGAAACTTGGCCCAGCGCCGAATAAGAGGAAGAAAAGAAGAGAAGAAGACCGGGTCCGTGACCGAGCGGATAACTAGAAAGTCAAGAGGCTGGCCGCTAAGGAAATTGCGGCCCTTAAGAAACCGACCGAATCCCTCCTTCAGACCAATTCGCGGCTGAAAGAGGAGCTAGGTCTTGCGACTCCTCCACCCGCAAGTCAAAAAACGAATCGCCGGCCACTCCTGACGCAAAAACGGGCGAACTGCCTCCGGACCCGGCGAGCAGTATATCCTTCAACGGGATCTTCAAAGACATGGATGAGCTGGTGAAGCGAGATCAGTTTCTTGTCAGCCCGACCGCCTCTGACCCAAAAACGCTCTTGCTACTGACGACACAGCCCGGTCTGAAGAGACCGCATCGGATTGGAAGCCGAAGAGCGAGAGGCCGCCGCCCGGACTGCCTTGGAGGTCGAAAAGAAAACAAGGGAACTTGAAGAAGTTCTGCGAGCGCGGGAGGGAGGTACCCCCAGCAATGACCGGGGAAGAGATCATGAAGGTGAAGAAGGAGAGGGCGGAACAGGCCTTGAACAAGCCGCCGCGGCCTGATCTTCTTGCGGCAGTAAGGGTTCCACGGACTATAAAGCGGTCCGTTTTTCCATTCCGCGGCCTTGCCATAATAAATTAGTGAACCCGCCGCCAAACCTCTTTCCTTTAGCGGCCCGGTTCCCTTCCGTTAGGTCAAGTACGGAGAGACTCTGGCGTGAGCAATGTCAGAGGATGAACTCGGAACGGTCTAAATGGCCTGTCCGCCCAGGCACTGCTCTCTGTGTTTATGTTCGTTTCTACTTTATATATATGTAGCGTTGTATGCTCTTATTTTTCATAACCAAAGCGGCTTCTTTCAGATAGCGCTGATCAAATCGTGAAGCCGGGTGACCTTGAGGCCAGTCTGCCTCGGCTAGCACCCCCGATTTCAAACCTGTGCGACATCCTTGCCGGAAAGACCGCATCTGTTTGATCGCCTTGAGGCAGATCTGATCAACCTGAGGGCCAGCTTGAAGGAGGTAGAGGACCGGGAGGCCGCCACTTATCGGACCGCTCTGGCGCAATCGGAGATTGACAGGAGGTCCAGCACAGAGAAAGTGAAAATCCTGGAGACTCAGCTTGAGGCCGCGCGAGCAGCGGTGGTGGCTACGCGGACTGCTCTAACCGTCCAACTGGAGAAGGAGAAGAAAGCCTCTGCCAAATTTGAGAGTGACTCAAAATATTACCAGGATAAATTCCTGCGCTTAACCAGAGAAGTCGCCGCTGGTCGGCGAAATGTGAATGATGGGGTGGTAGCTGTTAGCCGCCCGACTATTGGAGCGAGCTCGAATCCTCCTTCAGTCCGGGCGGCTGATCCAATGATTGACGAGGCCGCCGCAACCCCCCCGAATGATTGCCGCTACGCGGGTCGAAAGGGATGCCGGGCGGCTTCATTGCACAATCAACCACCTTCATTATCATACAAGACAAATTTATTCTCTCTTGAACACGACCAGTGACCAGGTCGCGCGACTTCATAGAGAGGATGCTTCCCCAGAGCGCCGTCAGTCGTGATTAATATTTGAATATAACTTGTATTATGAATGTGGCTTGTTGATCTGGACAATACTCTTCTCTATTCTTGTCTTTACTTGAACAATTCGCGCGGTCTCTTACTTTAACCGCTGTATTTTATGCCTTGTTTAAATCTTATGTTTCATTCGAACTGTTTTCTGGTCGGGCGAACTGTGATGTATGCTTACTTCTGTTTTTTCTGGATGCCTTTGCTTCTTTCATATTTCTGGTGAATCTAACCACATAGGTCATTGACCGCGCGGTCAGGATATATAAACCGTGTCATGATTTTACTATTCACAGATCTTTGAAATCTATAAGTATAGAATTCGCCGAAGTCATTCTCATGATTTCCAGATGGCGCGATCCAAGAAACAAGTCGCAGCGACCTGTTAAAGTTAAGGGCCGTCCGAGCTGACGCGGCCTTGGCATTCCATTCGGCGGACCACCCGGAATGCCGCCTTACCCAGAACGAACTGGATGACTTCATTGCTAAACACATGGTAGGGAGTACTCTGCTCGCGGCGGCTTCCTTTGCGCGACGAGCGGATTAACTCTTCCAGTCCGCACCAGATCGCCATCCCAGTTGACCACTTCGAGTATGGCTTCAAGTTTCCACTGCCCGCTTGAAGTCATAGCCATCTTCGACCACTACGGGGTTGTGCCCGGTCAGCTTCCGCCAAACTCGATCGCTTCAATATACAGCTTCATCTCCTATCTGCGGTTCGAGCGAACTAGATTCTCCATCGACTTGTTCAGGAGGTTTTTCTCAGTGCGGGCGGTCTCCGACTCGGGGGACTTCAACTTACAGGGGGCACCTTTACTTCGGCTGCCACGGGCTGAAGATTGTTAATCTGGCGAACAAAGTCTCCGACTGGTCGGAGCGGTTTGTAATGCTCGAAGGCAACTTCGGACTGTTGCAGACCAACCCGCAAGTCCGGGGGGAAGAAGTTTTCCAGATCCCCCAGGTCGGCAAGATCGAGGCGGACACCTTCGCGTTCCTTGAGAAGGAGCGGCTTGATATCAACCACTACATCCCGCTTTTCTCGGAGCTTGAGAACATTCTCCCCGAACATAGTAAGTTCTTCTAGACCGCCTTTATATGACCGCGCGGCCTTCTTTACTTATACTCTTGATTTTATTTTGCAGCCGCCCATATCGTTCCAGCGAACAAGCCGGTCACGCCGGCCGGCCCAGTTTTAACCCAGAGGGAGAAGAGGCAGCGGCGAAAGAGGTCGCCATCTTCGGAGGAAGAGGGCCCGACCTCTTCTGACGATTATGAAATCCTTCGTTCAAGTGGGAACCCGCCCGACCTGCAGGGCAACCCGACCGTCCTTTGGCACAGGGATGGAAGTCGGATCCGGGTATCCACCGCGCTTCCTCCGTGGGGGAGTGAAAAGATTGACCGCCACGCCCTAGCCGCCGGGGCTGCCTTATATGGTCGAAAGACTTTGAAGAGGCTGAGGAATACTCCCGAGGAAGAGCTCCCCCGGTTAGCGGCTCAGGCCGGTGCATGGGGATTTGCGGGCCAACCACTTTATGGCCTTGTCGTTCAAGCGGCTGGTTTCCGTCCAAAAAACACCTGGAGAAGAGATTCGAGGGGCAGGCCGCGGAGATCACGCGGCTTCGAGAGGAGACCGCGCGGCTTCAAGAAGTCGTGGCGGTGAGTTTCGACAAACAAATGCCGCGGCCCCTTTTGCTTAGCTCGAGCGACCTAACTCGTTTTTCCTTTCTTTCCTGCAGAAACAATATGAGATAACTAACCCGGCCTTCCAAGACGAGGTGCTGCCTCACGTGGCCCAAGGGATCAACAAGGCCCTGGGTCTTATGGAAGACCGGGGCGGTCTGAGCGAAGGGTTCGAGGGTACCACCTTCTCCGACCTCTTCCCCACCTTGAAGACTCAACTCGATGAAATCAGCCGAAGGCGCAAAGGGAAGACCAAGGTGGGCGAGGGAGGCTGAGGCTGACGCGGGCAGAGAGGTCGTGCTTCATCAAGGAGGAGATGGAAGCGGTGAAGCCGCCGATGAGGTCGATGCGGACAATGAAGCCGGTGACGCTGATGAGGACGATGAAGATGACCTATCCTCTGGGACCACTGGCTCCGCCAGTAGGACCGGGCGATCAAGTTCCAGCGGTTCGTCGGATTCTTCTTCGTTCAGCGAAGGCTATTCGCCGGAGATTGACATCGAAGGCCTGACCTCAAGTCCGCCTGTCAAGAAGCGGAAAAAGTCGGCAGACTAGTGCTCTTGTTTTACTTTTTAACTTTTGTAACCGCCGGTTTCTTTTTGTTAACCGGGCGGTCAGTACTTTTGTAAACATATTTTTGAGAAATGAAATAGAAATTTCTTACCTGTCTGGTTGTCATTCTGTTGTTACTTACTTGTGATTGATATCTTGTCTTTTTCTCTCCTTCTTCTCTTTCGCTTCTTATAATCTAGCCGCGCGGCTATCCTGATCCAAATATAGATGACGATTGAGGATCTTGGGTGGTTTATATTTAGGCCGCGCGGTTACCCCCTTTTTTTTTTAAAAATCTCAGGATGTCCGATTTCTTGTGCGATCATAGTGTTAGGCCGAGCGGCCCCTTATTTAAAAAGAGAGATACCACATCCTTGTTGACGCAAGTAATGATCCTTTAACTTTGAGCGATTTTGAAATCAATCCGGGCGAACAACGCATTGCATCCAAGGATAACTTTTGCTAGGAAATCAGTCAACCCGACCGGTTAAAATATAAACTGAACGGTGATATACTCAATTCCAGGGACAACCAGATTTGATTAGTTTGAAGTATTGATAGGTTCGCTCGGTCAGAATGCAATCCGGACAACCATATGATTTGAATTTAGAAATGCCTAACTCATTATCGGACGGATAGATAGATAAGTCCGGCCGGTCAGGATGAAATCTGAGCAATTACATGTTAGATCCAGAAATACCAAACTTATAAAAGATGATTAAATCCGCCCGGTTTGAATGCCACCCGGGAAATAGATGATTAGCTTTAGAAGATTTCCAACTTGTATAATATTGATAAGACCGCACGGTTGCATAATAATCCGGGTAATCATATGCTTTGCCAGAAAATATTCCAACTTGTAATATATTGATAAGACCGCCCGGTTGCATAATAACCCGGGTGATCATATGCCCAGATTCAGAAATACTTTCCTTAATAGACGACGGGCATACCCGCCCGGTTTGAATATAACCCTGGTGATAACATGATCAGTTCCAAAAGATGACTTAACCTATGTTCAGTCAGACCGCTAGGCCTGAAATACTCAGACCGTATGGTCTTAATACCACAACCCCTTATTGGGGTAGACGAACACCTGCACCTGTTCAACCAGACCGATCGGCCTGAAAAAACTCAAACCGTCCGGTCTTAATATCACAACCCCTTTATTGGGGTAGACGAACACCTGCACCTGTTCTAACAATATTCTCCTTGAGTGGTCCATATAGAAAAATCATCAGAAGTGAATGCCTCCCTGTAGGGAAGAAGAATAATCCTACAGGCTCAAATGACCAAGTGGGCAGGTGGGCCTCGGCGGCGAACATTGCTTTCCTCAAGTGGTCATAAGAGCTGTAGGGAAAAAAGAAAAAAATATGTACAGACTCAGATGACCAAGTGGGCAGGGTGGGCCTCGGCGGCGAACATTGCTTTCCTCAAGTGGTCATAAGAGCTGTAAAACGACTCATCCGCTCTCTTGCCTAGGGTTACAAGCCGAGTTGATCAATTGGGCAGGTGGGGCCTCGGCGGCGAACATTGCTTTCCTCAGAGAGATCAACTCAGTTGTGGGCCCAACTAGGTACTGTTTCGAGAGTACCTAAGAGTATTCGATGGTCACAGACTATGATGATCAGTTGGGCAGGTGGGCCTCGGCGGCGAACATTGCTTTCCTCAGAAAGATCATCAAAGCTGTAACTATATCCCTTCGGGGCATGATAGAGCTGACAATCACCTAGACCTCCCTTGATGCAGGGGTGTGTCAGATATCGGCCGGGATCCAAAGTTCTGAAGACCACCGCAGCGGAATTGGCAAGCTACCACTACATGTGTGCGAAAACTCCCCGCATCACATGGTCTTGGTGGGTTTTACGCTACGACTACAATCCGAGGGGGTTCGAGCAGAATTTGGCGATATCTCAGAGGTTCGGGGAGTGAGATATGTGTGTTTATATTTATGATGCGGAGAACCATCACACAAGAAGGAAATGTCAGTATAGGGCTTTTTATTCAATACCAAAAAGAAATGTAAAGAATAAAAGAAATAGTTTCAAGGATAGAATCGTTTGAGATCGTCACCAGCTCCACGTGCGTGGGATGTCTTCTCCTTCGTTGGTTTGGAGACGGTAGGCCCCATTCTTAGATACTTCTTTGATGATGAAAGGTCCTGCCCAATTAGGATCCAGCTTTCCAACATTACCAGACCTCGCTGCGGCATCCACCTTTTTTAACACCAAATCCCCGACTACAAACTGCTTCACTCTGACATTCTTATCAAAATATTTTGCCATTCTCCTTTTAACTTCTTCCTGCCTGATTGTTGCTTCATCCTGAAGTTCCTCGATTAGATCAAGATTGTGCATGAGGGCCTCACCATTTTCATCTATCCAGGATTCTCCTCCTTCTTTGGCGTAAATAACCCTTGGAGTGACCACCTCGAATTCCACAGGGACAACAGCTTCCGAGCCATGAGATAATTTGAAAGGTGTCTCCCCGGTAGCCGAGGACGGAGTAGTACGAAGGGTCCACAGGATGGAAGGAAGTTGGTCCGCCCAATTCCCTTTCTGGTTCAAGACTCTTTTCATTAAAAGCTGCCGAATTTGCCTGTTTGCCGCCTCCACTTGACCATTGGTCCTTGGATGGTGTACTGAGGCAAACCGAAGATCAATTCCTATCTGATCACAGAAGTTTATCATCTCTGGATTGTTGAATTGTGGGCCATTATCGGTGACGATTGCCAACGGAATTCCATGTCGGCAGATAATCTCTCCCCAGACGAAGTTTCTGACAATTTGGGTGGTAGTTCTTGCTAATGCTTTTGCTTCGATCCACTTACTGAAATAATCGATCATTACCAGGATAAAGCGACGTTGTCCGCTGGCCATTGGGAAAGGCCCCATAAGATCCATTCCCCATACTGCAAAAGGCCATGGCGCAGTTATTGACCTGAGTGACTGAGCAGGCAAATGTTGAAGAGGAGCGAACTTTTGACACTGGACACATCGCTTGGCGAAGGCTTCAGCATCCTTTCTCATGGTTGGCCAGAAGTATCCTTGCCGCAGGATCCTTTTTTTCTAAGGTTTTCGCCCCTGAATGGCTACCACACTCCCCAGAATGAACTTCCTGAAGTATGACCGGGATCTCCTCTTCTGAAACGCACCGTGCTGAGGGAGAAATCAAAGTTTTTCGGTACAAGACTCCTGCTATCAAGTAGTAGTACGCCGCCTTTCTTCTGAACCTATTTTTGTCCTTGATTGATGGATGATATTCTCCTTTTGTCAGAAACAATTCGTAGGGGTCTTTCCAAGAAGGATGTTGATCGATCTGCATGAGCTCTTCTTCCTCTGTCTCCTCTGTTGCCGGATGAAAAAGTTCTGAGGTTACTCCCCCTGATGGAAGACCAAATTTTGACAATTCGTCTGCCTCTTCATTCTGCGTTCTCGGAATGTGCTCGATGATGAAGGATTTGAATCTCCCGATTTCTTTCTTAGCTAGGAATAGATATTTTCTCAACATCGGTTCTCTTGTCTCGTAGTTCCCCAGAACCTGCGAGGCCATTACAAGAGAATCAGTTTTCACATGAACATGTTCTATCCCAAGCTCCTTTGCGAGTCTCAGGCCGGCCAAGAGTGCTTCGTATTCGGCCTGGTTATTTGTAACTGAAAAGAAGAATCTAACAGCTTGTTCCAGCCTGATGCCGTTTGGACTGATCAAAACCACTCCGGCTCCCACGGAGTTCCTGCCAGAAGCCCCATCCACATAAATGATCCAAGAAAAAGGAGATTGCACTACCTGCTCTGGATTAGACTCCATTGTGTCTACCAAGAAATCTGCCAATACTTGTGCCTTTATTGCCGTTCTGGGAGTGTACAATATTTCGAACTCGCTTAGCTCGATTGCCCATTTGGCCAACCTTCCTGAATGTTCCGGCTTCTCCAAGATATTCCTCAGTGGATGATCTGAAACCACCTGAATAGGATGAGCTTGAAAATAGGGGCGGAGCCTTCGTGATGACATGACTAAAGCCAAGGCTAATTTCTCCAGGATTGAATATCTAGTTTCTGCATCTTTAAGGATATGGCTGACATAGTATATCGGAAACTGTTTCTTTTTCTCTTCCCGAACCAGGACAGAGCTTATCGCATCAGGGCCTACCCCCAAGTACAAGAATAGTGTTTCTCCTTCGCGAGGGCTTTGAAGAAGGGGGGTTGAAGTTAATTGCTTTTTCAATTGTTCGAAAGCATTATCGCATTCCTCGTTCCATTCAAACTTAGATCCTCCCCTAAGTGTTTTGAAGAACGGAGCGCTTTTATCTCCCGATTTGGAAATGAATCGGCTCAATCCTGCCAACCTTCCACCAAGTTGCTGTACCTCTTTCGGATTGCGAGGAGGGGTCATGTCTAGGATGGCTTTTACTTTATCTGGGTTCGGTGCGAGACCATCAGGAGTGAGAAGATGTCCAAGAAATTTCCCCTTGTTCGCCCCGAACACGCATTTCGAGGGGTTTAATTTTAATTTGAACCTCCGTAGAGTAGCGAACGTCTCTACGAGGTCTTCCAGATGGATTAAAAAAGTTTTACTTTTTAGAAGGAGATCATCAACATATACTTCCAGATTTCTCCCTTTTTGTTTTTCAAAAACTGTGTCCATCATCCTCTGATATGTTGCCCCCGCATTTTTGAGGCCGAAAGGCATGACGAGATAACAATAACATCCATCATTGGTAATGAAGGATGTATGCGGGATATCAGGCTTATGCATCTTAATCTGGTGATAACCAGAAAATGCATCTAAAAAACTCATAAAACTATATCCCACCGCGGAATCTACCAAAACATCTATCCGAGGCAAGGGATAACAATCCTTGGGGCATGCTTTATTGAGTTTAGTGAAATCAACACACATACGCCATTTCCCCCCAGACTTTTTCACCATCACTACATTCGACATCCAGGTGGGGTACTGGATTTCAGAAATGAAATTGGCCTTAAGAAGCTTTGCAACTTCTTCTTTGATAGGTACCGCCAGCTTAGTTGCTACCTCCCTCTTCTTCTGTTGGATTGGCTTGAACTCCGGAGAAACGTTGAGGTGATGGCACGCGACATCTGGATCTATTCCAGGCATGTCTTCTGCCGACCAAGCGAAGATGTCCAAGTTATTCAGCAGGCAGGAGGTTAACTGGAGCTTTTCCTCTTCTGATAGCTCGGCGTTGATGATCAGCTTCTTCCCTTCCCCTTCAACAATGGGGATCTCTTGGGTCTCCTGGGCAGGTTCCAGGTAGGTCCCTTTCCGTTCCACGCTCCCCTCAGCTTCTTCAGGGAGTTCGGACACCTCTTGGATGTCATTCTGGGCCTTGTGAAGTGGTGCCTCGGTGATCACATTAACTGTCTTCACATAACATTCGCGTGCCACCTTTGGATCGCTCCGGATCCGGTACTGACGCCCCTCAGCAGCGAATTTCAAGGCCAAATGGAAAGTAGATACCACCGCTCTGTAAGCATTCAGGATTGGCCTTCCGAAAATTGCGCAGTAGCTACTTGGGGCTTCCACTACTACGAAGTTCACCAACTTTGTTATGCCCCCTAGCGATACCAGAAGCTTCACGCACCCTTCTACTTCCTTCTTTTCTCCTGAGAAGCCATAGAGGGGGCCTTCCGTAGAGAGTAAGGATTTTCCAGTCTTGAGGGCCTCAAACGTTTGGCGAAAGATGAGATTAACTGAGCTGCCTGTATCGATCAAAATTTTGTGCACTGCGTAATTCTCAATAACCGCCTTTATCACCACCGCGTCATCGAACGGATTTGCATTTGGGGAGAGATCTTCCTGGCCAAACGTAACAACCGTCCTTTCCGGGGCAGAAGTGGAGGCAACTGCTACTTCTTGCTTTGTAACTCTCCCGATGCTAGATTTTCGGGAGGATTCTATCCCTGCCCCACCATGGATGCAATAGATGTTGCCGAGAGGGCCAACATCATTCACCTCTATGCATTCGGCTGCAGGATGTATATCCCCATAACCACCGGCCTCCTCTACATCAGCACACTCCCATGTTACTTCGGCTGCCTCCTTCTTCTTCTCAGCTCGTGGTTCAACCGGAGTTTCTTGCCGAATCAACCCCCGAAGCTTTCCCTCTTTCAGGAGTTTTTCTATCAACCACCGGAGGGCCCGACAATCTTCAGTTAGATGCCCCTCTTCTTTATGATATTCACAGTAAAGGTTTGGGTTCCGATTGCGAACTTCTGATTTCAAAGGAGGGGGCCTTTTAAAGTCAGGCCTTTTCTGAAGAATCTGCACGACCTCATTCATGGTAACGTTGAGTGGGGTGAACGAATCTTGTGATTCATCATATCGGATGGATGGGATAGGTGGAGATGGTTGTGCGATGTATTGTGGCAGATATACGGGCATGATTTGCGGGACTCCCATGGGTTGAGTGGGTGCGATGGCCAACGGCGGCTTCTGATCCTGAAACCGTTGATGGCCAATGAATGGTTGCTTGGGCTTAAGATTCCTTCCCCTTTGAGCCCGAGGCTCGAAATCAGGCCGAGACGAGTGATTATAACGTTGCTGATGGGTTGATGCAGAATTGAACTGATCGTTGTCGCTGAGCAACTTGGCAACGTAACCCGGATTAGTCTTTTCCCCCCTGATGAATTTGTTTGCCAGACTAATCATTTCTTGATATGTCTTTGGTTCCCTGATTTGGGCTTCAAACTTCAGTGGCCCCTCCCTAAGGCCATGCATTAGTGCGACCCTATATAACTCCGGATCGACGTTTTGTACCTCCATTATTTCCCTTTGGAAACGATCGACAAAACGGGCCCACGTTTCGTTTTCTTGCTGTCGTATCTCGAATAGGGCTGCCGGACCATTCTTCCTCTTCTTAGAGGTAGAGAATCGAAGCAGAAATTCTCTACGTAACTCCGCAAAGCATCTGATAGATCGAGGATGCAATCCATAGAACCATTCTCTGGCCTGCCCATCAAAGGATGTCACCAGGAGCTTGCACTTTGTTGCATCAGTGATGGTCCTCAGAGCAACAGCTGATTCAAATGCCTGGAGGTGTATTGCTGGATCGGACTCCCCACTATATGCTGACATACGTGGTTCTCGAAAGTTGTTTGGGGCCGGCTCTCCTCGGATTTCGTCGGTGAAGGGAGAACTCTCCTCGGCATCCTCATACAGGGGGAAAGCAGAGTTATAAGGGACCTCGGCTGCGGTCATTGGCGGACAGGCCGCATGATAGGAGCGGGCAGGTGCTCCAGTCGGATATGATTGGAAGGCGGCGACCTCAGGCGGATAGGGAAAATGAGCGGCCTGAGAGGTCGCCCCTTGAAAGTCAAGGACCCGAGCTGGCATACATCGCGCGGCCTCTTGGTAGAGATTCGGACGGTCCGCGGAACCTTCTTGTGGTGGTCGGGAATGAGCGACTTGCGCGAACGGATATGGAGGTGGAGGAGGTAGAACAGGAGTGACCGCCTGGGGAGCCGCGGCCTGCTGAGGGGCTAACCGCTCGGTTAGTAGTGTTAGGGCCTGAGTGATTGCGTCCAGACGCTGATCAGTTGCCTGCCGAGCCTGGTCGGCCTCTCTCTTTGTCTGCTCCAGAGCTTCCCACAAAGAGTCTTCACTGTGGTCGGATCGGTCTCTTGGAGGGAGCTGGCGGTCTGGCATTCTGAGCTAAGGATTTCGCTGACAGTCTGCGATCTGAAGGTCGCGTGTTTCTGTTCGATTCAAAAGTGCGCCTCCGAAGTGAAACGAGGGTTGCGGACTATCAGTTACTATTTAGTTGAGGAATTCAGACCGCTAGCAGCGGTCGAGGCCAGACTTCGCCCGTCGCGGCAAATGCCACTCCTGCGACGGGCTTTCCTTTTATTGAAAAGTAGCGGTTACAAATGTGAAAGAACAGAAGCCGGCCGGTCAGCAGTTCGCGAGACCTGAAACTCGAGACCGGAGCTCAGACAAGCGAGCTCTTGGATTCGAGTGTGCGTGTCTTGGGAACAGTGCCGCCCCCTATTTATAGGCTTGGGGGCCTGCCCGATCGGGCAGGGATAAAATAACCTCCTGCCCGGGTACAGGAGAAACGGGCAGGCGGTGACGGGATACACAAAGAAGAGAAAGAAAGAGGCCGCGCGATCTGACGGCCTGCCTTCCCGATCTGTCTTGCTTGCGGCTGAGGACACCGGGACCAAGTCAACAATGCAGACCGCGCGGTTTGGAGATTGAGGTCGCGGTCTGCCCTCTGGTCATGACTTAGCCGACCTTCAAGAGGTAACTTGGATAGCCT
Source organism: Dactylorhiza incarnata (assembly GCA_033032865.1). Lineage (NCBI taxonomy): Eukaryota > Viridiplantae > Streptophyta > Magnoliopsida > Asparagales > Orchidaceae > Dactylorhiza > Dactylorhiza incarnata. The sequence continues at coordinate 13,683 of JAWHQI010002113.1, forward strand.
TCGATCTGGACCCCCGGCCTGTTCTTCGGGGCTGGAACTTCGAGTTTCTATGGGACAACCTGCGCGGCCTTCTTGCTGAGACCGCGGATGAACTTCCTTCCTTGGCTCTTTGACGATCTTATCTCTTTGGGGGTGATCCTGGAAATGACACCAGGCCGCCCGGCCTGGCCCTTCTTGAACGGGGAACCGCCGATTCCAGGACCCAGCGGCTTGGCTCAGGAGTCCGAGCGGTCTGATAATGGTTCAAACCGAGGAGCGGTTTTCCGGGCAAACAGTAAGACCGGTTTATGGTCGCACGGCTTAATTATTTTAAAAATTCCTGGTCGGTTATCTAGTTACATTCCCAGAGATGGGATTTACAGCAATGCCAGCTACAAGTCGCCTAAGTTCAAAAACTGACCGCACGGGCTGATGAGGACTCTCATGACTTGTATTTCTTTATCCTAAAAGAGCAAATATGTTGGGTTTAACAGTAGCCGCGCGACTTAATGCGCTCGCAATAAAATTAACTCTTTCTCAGAATAAACCGGATATATTCAATTCGGATTGAAAGAAGCAAGCCATACGAGTGGTTTTCCTAGATACTCTACCGGAATCTTATCCTAACAAAGTGAGTTAACATTAAGTCGCACGGCTTGGTTAAATTTAACACAGAAAGAGATTGCAAACAAATACAAGTAAGTCGCAGAAAGTAGACGGATAGACAGGTAAAAACTTTTCATTTCATCAAAACATTGTTTACATTATGTTTCAAGCCGTCCGGCTAACAACATCAAGCCGACGACTTCTCAAAATAAAAAGTAAAATACAACTATTGATTATCCGACTTGAGTTTCTTAGACGCAGGAGTATTTGAGTACTCGCTGCCATCAATTGAAACATCTGGGGAATAACCCTCGCTACCCGACGAGGACGAGCTGCTCAATTCGCCCGATTTGCGACCAGCATCTTCTTCAGAATCACTGGATTCGAACTCCGAGCCACTCTCGCCACTTTTAACCGCTCCGGGTTCTTCGACCTCGTCGTCTTCATCAGCACTCCCTTCCGAACTGGATCGCTCGACTTTATTCTTGCCCTTGGCCTTCCGCCTGATCTTTTCTAATTTCTTTTGCAAAATTGGATAGGCATCCGAGAAGGTAAAATGCTCAAAGCCGAGCGCGAACCCTTTGAGCTCCCGCAGGCGGTTAAAAGCATTATCAATTCCCTCGGCGACATGAGGGAAGAGTTCCTGCTGATAAACCGGATCGGTCTCATCATACTTAGCCTGCAAAAGAAAAGAGTAAGGTAAGACCGAGCGGTTTGAGAACCTCGGTATTGATACTGGCCAGGTGACGACTTACCGACTCGGTTTCCTTTAACCGCGCATTTTCTTTCTTCAATTCGGCGATCTCTTTTTCTTGAAGGGCATTTTCTTTAATCAACCTCTTTAGGGTCATTCCCATAAAGGCGTTGGTGATGAAACTCTCAGCACCAACCCGCACGGCCTCCCTGGCGAGCTCTTCCTCGGAGATTTTCCTCAGCCTCCTGAAGTTCCGCCGACCGAACATACCGATGCTTGCGGCCTCAGCATGACGACCCGACTTCTCGTTCGCCCAGTGGGGGAGCGCAGTGGAGATCTGGACACTATCGCTGTCCGGGTGCCAGGTTAAAACCGGGCGACCTTTCAGATCCTTCACCTTGCTAAAGGAGCGAAGGGCAGCAAAGTCGCCCGAGGAGCCCGAGTCATCCTCGTCAAACGGCAGCGGCTTGTTCCTGGCTTGCTTCTTCCTCTTCTCCGTCTGAGTCAAAACCAAACCGGCCGGACTGATCGGTTTGTTAGCAGGAACGACGGCTTGGGCTATAAAAGGAGAAGGATTAGCACGAGGGATCGAACAGTTAACATTGAAGTCGGAAGCAAAGGGGGGCTTACTTTCCCCGGTCAATTCGAGCGGTCAGCGCAGCCACCTGGTCTTGCTGCGCCTTTTCTTTCTCTCGGCGCTCTCTCCGCTCGACCTCCAGCGCTGCACGGCTCTCCTTCCTTTCGGCTTCTAATTCGGCCCGAAGGGCAGCCTTTTCATCCTGGGCGGTCTTCTCTCTCTCCTCCACAGCCCTCAACTGCTTGGCGAGGGTTTCCAGGTTCTTTTGAAGCTGGGACATCTCGTCCTCCATCCGGGTATCCGGCAAAGAAGGACGCAGCAGGGGCGGATCAAGAGGAGGAAGATAGGAAACCAGTTCGCCCGGCTTCGGAATCGAACCGCGGACATCTGCAATAAGAGAGAATAGTCAAAGAGTATTCAAAAGGAAACCGCTCTCATCGAATTTTCCTCGCTTACAAGCCGCGGCGGTTTGAATTGAATTCGGGTGGATGGGTCGCCTTGCCAGTTCGGTATCAAATTTCCGGCGTTGCTCTCTCCACGATCTCTCGCTCTGCCTCCGCTTAGCGGCAGAAAATTGAGCAGCGGAGGGAAAGAAGCTGGGTGACGGGTTCAACAAAGCAGCGCGCGACTTGTTTCGAGGCCGCGACATGAAAAAGCGAACGGGATGATAATCCGTGACCCCTTTACCTTGCAAGAAAAGATTGGGCGGTGGCGGCGGCTTGTTCAGCTGATCCCTCACTTTCTCCGCCTTCGCTTGTAAAAACCGAAGCCCGGCCGTCACCGTGTCTTCAGGCGCCGGTATGATTTTTTCAGTCGCGACCTCAGGAAGGGTGGCCTCCTTTAGGCTGGTCGCATCCTCAGACAGGGCGGCCCCTTTTTCTCCAGGCGGGTTGGCAGCCTGCAGTTCGGAAGAAGTTCTCAGCTGGTCATCTTGCTTCTGAAAGGAATCGAAATCTTTGAGGAGGTCACTTACGGAAATGCTATGGGCATCGACTGGAACCTGGTCGCTCGGCTGGGGGGAGGGGGTAATCAAGCCCTCTGAGACCTCATTCTCGCGCGACTTGCCTTGCAGGCTGTCCGCTCTTGATTTCCCGGATGCTGCCCTGTTCTTGGCCTTCAGCCTCTTCATTTTCTTGAGGAGCCTGTCCGCCGCGGACTCTTCCTTCTTCCGCTTATTCGACTTTTGACCGGTTGCTTTCTCCGGACTATCCTCGATATTGACTACTGGGGTTTTCTGTTCGCTCGGCCTGGGGGAGTCGACTGTCTCTCCTCTATCTCTAATTTTTAAATGAAAATCCCCGGACGGGGTGATCTCCATCTTAAAGGACTCATCCCCATCGCCTTTCTGGGAAGCAGCCTCCAAGTCCGTCTTACCCGGCGGAGAAGGCGGGCTGTTTCCTTTATCAAAGAAGGTCGGGGGATCAGCTGGGGGCGGGTTCAGACAGCTCGCCTTATTTTCAGTCAACGGGACGACTGTTTGTTCAGGAAGCAGTTCGGTCGGCTTATCCTTCTCCTGTTTAGATGACAAAACGATTGTCAAATCTGCAGGCAGGTCGGTCGGTTTGCTCGCAGAAGCAATGGTTACGGTCTTATCAGGCCGCTTCACCTTTTTCTTCTTCTTCTCTTTCGCGCGGTCTCTCTCGCGGTTCTTCCCGGACTTCTCGAAAGCTTCCAGCTCGGCCATCAGGTTCACCATCTTTTTCGGGCTGTTCAGTCCGAAAGCCCTAACCGCAATAGGCGAGTAGTGACTCGTGGTAACAATGAGGTTATGCCAGAATCGAAGCTTTTGGAACATTTATAACCAACGGGGGGAAGACGGCGCGGTCTCCGGCTAGCACTGATATTTTCGAAATCTTCACGGAAATTTAAAAATATGCGGGGATTATGTTTACCCGGGAGACCGCTTTCAAGAGAATTACTCGTAGACCGAGCGGTTTGCAGATCCAAGTCGCCCGACTCGGGCTAAGCAAGCTCCATCGGCATCAGCTAACACAGGTCGAGCGGTCCGTAATAATTCAGGCCGCCTCCAAGAACCAGAGGAGATCTCAAGTCGGAGGTCGCGCGGTCTCAAGTCGGAGGTCGCGCTGTTTATACCACGAAGGCAAGCCAAGGTCCAAAGCCAAAGAACAGGTCACGGTCTCGAGACAGAGACCGAGCGGGTAGAATCGTCACCTTGGCTACATTATCTCCAACTTCTGGTCAGACAAATCGGAAGGGCAGACCGCCAAGCCGCGCGGCTTATTTTCTTTCCTCCCTTGTGTATCCCGTCACCGCCTGCCCGTTTCTCCTGTACCCGGGCAGGCGGTTATTCTATCCCTGCAGCTCGGGCAGGCCCCCAAGCCTATAAATAGGGGGCGGCACTGTTCCCAAGACACGCACACTCGAATCTAGGAGCTCGCTTGTTTGAGGTGCGGACTCGAGTTTCCCGTCTTGCGAACTGTCTGACCGGCCGGCTTCTCTTTTCTGCACTCACAGCCCGCTGTAATCACTTTTCTTTAATCAAAGGAAAGCCCGTCGCAGGAGTGGCATTCGCCGCGGCGGGCGAAGTCTGGCCTTGACCGCTGCTAGCGGTCTCATCTTTCCATCTAAAAAGTAACCGGCAACCCGCAGCCTCCGGTTTCCCTCAGAGGTGCACTCTCGGACTCAACACCCGCACGGGTTGTTCAAATAAAAGATAAGATAAAAAGAAGCATTATTCAAACAGAGGCCGAATCAACAAGCCGCATTTACAATACAAATTGTTCTCAAAAGCCGTTCACGGCTGACGGCGTTCAGGGGAGACATCTTCCCTGTGAAGTTGCGCGACCTGGTCGCTGGTGGTGTTCAAAAGAGAATAAATCTGGCTGGTATGATAATGGAGATGGTTGATTGTGCTGTGAAGCCGCCCGGCATCCCTTTCAACCCGCGTAGCGGGAATCATGCGGGGGGTTGCGGTGGCCTCATCAATCATAGGATCAGCCGCCCGAGCCGGGGGAGGGTTTGAGCCCGCCCCAACAGTCGGGCGGCTAACAATCTGCATCCCATCATTCATACCTCGCCGGCCCGCAGTGACTTCCCTGGTTAACCGCAGGAATTTGTCTTGGTAATATTTCGAGTCTTCCTCGAACTTAGTCGATATTCGCTTCTCCTTCTCGAGCTGAGCGGTCAGAATGGCGACTTGCGCCACCCTTGCTCTCTTCTCGGCCTCCACCGTAGCTCGCGCGGTCTCGAGCTGAGCCTTCAGCGTCTCTTCAGTCTTCCCCCTCGCCATTCTCTCGGCCTCCAGAGCAATCCGAGTACCGGCCTCCCGATCTTCCACCTCCTTCAAGCGGGCCCTCAGATTTACCAGATCCTCCTCAAGACGATCAAACAGTTGCGGCCCTCCTTGCGAAATCGTCGCATCGGTTGATATTGGTGGGAGTAATGGAGGCAGGCTGGCCTCAAGGTCGCCCGGCGTCACAATCTGTTCCTCGCTATCTGCAAGAGGCCGCTCAGGTTATAAGAAGCAGGAGCATACAACGCCATAAAAATACAAAATGAACATAAATATAAGATCAATATCTGGGCGCACAGGCCGCTTAGACCGTTCCGGGACCACCTTCCGACGTTGCTCACGCCAGAGTCTCTCCGATTTCTGCCTAGCGGAAGGGGACCAGGCCGCTATGGGAAAGAAGCTCGACGGCGGGGTTAGTAACTTGTTATGACGAGGCCGCGGGATGAAGAAGCGGACAGCTTTATAATCCGTGGGATGCTTACCTGGTACGAAAGGATCAGGCCGCAGCGGCTTGTTCAAAACCCGCTCCGCTCCTTCCTTCTTCGCCATCATTATCTCCTCACCGGTCATCACCGAGGGGACCTCCGCCTGCACTCTCAGCACTTCTCCGAGTTCCCTCGCTCTCTCTTCGACCTCCAGAGCGGTCCGAGCAGCAGCTTCTTGCTTTTCGACCTCCAGAGCGGTCCGGGCAGCAGCTACCCGCTCTTCGACCTCCGCCCGAGCGGTCTCCTCGGGATGGGCTGTGTTGTCTGTGGTGGAAACAACTCGCTTTGAAGACATCGGGCTGTCAAGAAGCTTATCTCGCCCCATCAGCTCATCCATATCCTGAAAGATCCCATTGAGTGATAAGCTACTCGCCGAGTCCGGAGGCAGGTCGCCCGGTTTCGCATCAGGGGTAGCAGGAGAGTCATTTACCTTAGCGGGTGGAGGGGTCGCTAGGCCAAGCTCTTCTTTTAACCGCGAGTTGGTCTGGAGGAGGGATTCGGCCGGTTTCTTGAAGGCCGCCCTTTCCTTGGAGGCTAGCTTTTGGACCCTCTTGGTTATTCGCTCGGTCACTGACTCGGTCTTCTTCCTCTTCCTCTCTTTCTTACCCGGAACTGGGCTAACCTCTTTGGAGGGACTGGGGTAGTCATCCACGGACAAAGGGGCACTCAGCTCGCCCGGCCTTGGAGAATTAACCGCCTCCTCCCCCAAGTCTCGGACTAGCAAATGGGGGTTCCCGGACGGGGTGATTTCCATGTCAAACGAGTCGGCCTCGCCGACCTTCTTCGAAGGGCTATTGGAGTCATCTTTTCCAGAAGGGGCGGCCTTCCCTTTGTTCAGCGGGCTAGCAGCCAGTTGGCCAAGATTGCTGGGGGGGGGGGGGGGCCCGGAACTGTCCGCTGCGGGCTCCGTAGGAGTCTTGGGGACTGCTGAGCCTACTACGGACTTGGAATTGTCCGCCGCGGCTTTCTCAGCCCTTTTCCTCTTTTTCCGGTCTTTCCGGTCCTGTTGTTCCTTTTCCTTCTACGATCTCTCAGTCAGATCACGCCTTTTACCTTCCCCCTTTTTCTGATCTCCGGCGGGATCCACACGGTCTAACACGGCGTCCAAGAAGTCCATGATCGAAGAATTACCGGTCTTAGAAATTCCAACAGCAGCTGGCGAGCAATATCTCGAGATTTCAGAAAAAAACTCTGCAGAGTGAGTTCTCTGGCTCTCTTATAGAATTCAGGGCAAGTCGGAGCGGTCTCCCGGTTAAAATTTATATTTTCGAAATCCTCTTGAGATTTGAAAATATGCAGGGATTATGTTTACCCGGAAAACCGCTTCTCGGGTTTGATCACTCTCGAACCGGGCGAACTGCTGGGTCAGGCCGCTGAGTTCCTGGATCGGTAGCTCTCAGCTCAGGGTAAACCAGACCGGGTGGTCCGAGGTCAGTTTCGGACCGCCCCCAAGAGTGAAAGTCGCCAAAGGCCAAAATAAGAAGGCTATCCGCGGTCTCAGGAAGGAGGCCGCTCGGGTAGTGCTACAGAGATTCAAGATTCAAACCCAGAGGAGCAAGCCGCCAAGCCGCGCGGCTTTTTTCTTTTTTCTTCTTTATGCATCCCGTCACCGCCTGCCCGTTTCTCCTGTACCCGGGCAGACGGTTATTTTATCCCTGCCCATTCGGGCAGGCCCCCAAGCCTATAAATAGGGGGCGGCACTGTTCATAAGGGGCGCATACTCGAATCTAGGAGCTCGCTTGTTTGAGCTGCGGACTCGAGTTTCCCGTCTTGCGGACTGTCTGACCAGCCGGCTTCACTTTTTCTGCACTTGCAGCCCGCTGTAATCACTTTTCTTTAATCAAAGGAAAGCCCGTCGCAGGAGTGGCATTTGCCGCGGCGGGCGAAGTCTGGCCTTGACCGCTGCTAGCGGTCTCATCTTTTCATCTAAAAAGTAACCGGCAACCCGCAGCCTCCGGTTTCCCTCGGAGGTGCATTCTCGGACTCAACAGATGCAGTGATAATGTGGGATTTAGCTCCAAATGACACATAAACTTCAAACAGACAACTCTTGATCCAATTGCCCAATTTTTGCCCACAATACCTTTTTAGAATGAGTTCAGAGCCCTACATCCAATGGAGAGTAGGATATAACCATTCAAGTTTGTTTACTGTTCGATATACAGTGGGTTCCAGTGGTAATGCGGGATTTAACTCCAAATTACACATAAACTTCAAGCAGCCATAACTTGTGATCTGATTTCGATTTTTGCCAACAACACTTTTTTGGAAAGAGTTCGTATTCTCCATCTAACAGAGAATAAGATTTACCCATTCGAGAATAAGGCAACACCTTTTCGGTTATCCGATTTTCGCCCAAAATACCTTTTCGGAATGAGATCAGAGCCCTAAATCCAGTGTGTTTACCCGGGAGACCGCTTTCAAGAGAATTACTCGTAGACCGAGCGGTTTGCAGATCCAAGTCGCCCGGCTCAGGCTAAGCAAGCTCCATCGGCATCAGCTAACGTAGGTCGAGCGGTCTGTAATAATTCAGGCCGCCTCCAAGAACCAGAGGAGATCTCAAGTCGGAGGTCGCGCGGTCTCAAGTCGGAGGTCGCGCGGTTTATGCCACGAAGGCAAGCCAAGGTCCAAAGCCAAAGAACAGGTCGCGGTCTCGAGACAGAGACCGAGCGGGTAGAATCGTCACCTTGGCTACATCATCTCCAACTTCTGGTCAGACAAATCGGAAGGGCAGGCCGCCAAGCCGCGCGCCTTATTTCCTTTCCTTCCTTGTGTATCCCGTCACCGCCTGCCCGTTTCTCCTGTACCCGGGCAGGCGGTTATTCTATCCCTGCCCGCTCGGGCAGGCCCCCAAGCCTATAAATAGGGGGCGGCACTGTTCCCAAGACACGCACACTCGAATCTAGGAGCTCGCTTGTTTGAGCTGCGGACTCGAGTTTCCCGTCTTGCGGACTGTCTGACCGGCCGGCTTCTCTTTTTCTGCACTTGCAGCCCGCTGTAATCACTTTTCTTTAATCAAAGGAAAGCCCGTCGCAGGAGTGGCATTTGTCGCGGCGGGCGAAGTCTGGCCTTGACCGCTGCTAGCGGTCTCATCTCTTCATCTAAAAAGTAACCGGCAACCCGCAGCCTCCGGTTTCCCTCGGAGGTGCATTCTCGGACTCAACAGAAACACGCGACCTTCAAATCGCGGAGTGTCGGTGAAATCCCTTTTCGCCATAATGTCAGACCGTCAGTTTCCCCTTGGAGACCGCTCCGATCATAGCGAGGACTCTCTGTGGGAAGCCCTGGAGCAGTCAAAGAGAGAAGCCGAGCGGGCTCAGAGGGCCACTGATCAGCGCCTTGAAGAGATCAGTCGGACCTTGGCAATACTAACTGAGCGACTAGTTCCGCAACAAGTCGCGACTAATCAGGCGGTGACCCCGGTCCTTCCTCCACCTCCTCCTTATTCGCTACCGCAAGCCGCTAATTTCCAGCTCCATCAAGAAGATCCTGCGGGTAGGGAAAACTTCTATCAGGAGGCCGCACACAATACGCCAGCTCGGGTCCTCGACTTCCAAGGAGCGACTCCTCACGCTGCCCATCTTTCCTACCCGCAGGAGGGCGCGGCCCGTCTCTCCTACCCGCCTGAAGTTCCTATTCATCACTCCTACCCGCCAGAAGCAGCCGCCCGGTCTTCTTATCAGGCGGCTTGTCCGCGAATAGCCGCAGCTCCGGCGGTTTATTACTCTGCTCCTCTATATGAAGACATGGAAGAGACAGATCCCTTTGTGGATGAAGTCAGAGGGGAGCCTGCCCCTAATAATTTCAGGGAACCTCGCCTGCCAGCATTCAATGGAGAGACGGATCCTACGGTTCATTTACAAGCTTTCGAGTCAGCTGTTGCTCTCAGAACCTTGACTGATGCAACTAAGTGCAAGCTTCTGGTGACCTCCTTTGAAGGACAAGCGAGGGAATGGTTTTACGGTCTGCATCCCAGATCGATCCGTTGTTTCACAGAGCTGCGAAGAGAATTCCTGCTGAGATTCTCCACCTCAAGGAAAAGAAAGAGCGGCCCGGCGGCCCTTTTCGATATAAAACAACGGGAAGGCGAGACATGGGCTCGTTTTGTGGATCGATTCCAGAGAGAGATCATGGAAATCCAGAATGTAGACCCGGAGCTGTATAGGGTGGCCCTCATCCATGGCCTAAGGGAGGGTCCCCTAAAATTTGAAGCAAATATAAGGGAGCCTAAGACTTATCAAGAGATGATAAGTTTGGCAAATATGTTTATCAGAGGGGAGAAGAGCAATCCAGACTACGTCGCAAAGCTGGTAAGCGACAAGGAGTCATCGAATTCATCCTTCCGTCATCCACCATCGAATCAGTCTCACTTCGAACCCCGCTCCCAAAGGGGGAGGAACTATAAAAACAAGCAACCATTTATGGGCCATCAGCGGTTTCAAGATCAGAAGCCACCGTTGCCATCGCTCCCGCTCCATCCGCTCCCCTTCCACAAATCATGCCGGTATATTTACCACAATATGTCGCGCAGCCACCTCCAATCATTCCATCAACCCAATACGATGATTCGCAAGACTCATTCACTCCCCTAAATGTCACCATGGACGAGGTAGTCCAAATTCTGCAAAAGAGGCCAGATTTCAAAAGGCCCGCTCCTCTGAAGTCGGATATTCGTAATCGGAATCCGAACCTTTATTGTGAATATCATAAAGAAGGGGGGCATTTAACTGAAGACTGCCGGGCCCTTCGTTTGCTCATAGAAAGACTTCTGGGAGAAGAAAAGCTCCGGGGTCTAATTCGGAAAGATAAAACTGCTGAGCCAACTACCGAGAAGAAGAAGGAGAAGGAAACAGTAGAAGTAACCTGGGAATGCGCCGACGTCGAGGACGCCGGCTATTATGGTGATATCCACCCTTCTACCGAATGCATCGAAGTCAATGATGTGGGCCCCTTAGGGGACATCTATTGTATCCATGGGGGAGATGGAGCAGAATCATCTCGCAAATCCAGCATTGCGAGAGTTCTAAAGCAGGAAGTGGCAACCACTACAAGTTCTCCTCCCGAAAGCACTATTGTCACGTTTGGTCAGGATGACCTTCCCCCCAATGCTAATCCTTTCGATGATGCGGAGGTTATCAGGGCCGTTATTGAAAACTATACCGTCCACAAGATTTTGATTGATACTGGCAGCTCCGTCAATCTCCTTTTCCGCCCAACTTTCGAAGCCCTGAAGACTGGAAAGCATTTGCTTCCCACCGATGGGCCCCTCTACGGTTTTTCTGGGGAGAAGAAGGAAGTAGATGGTTCAGTGAAGCTCCTGGTCTCTCTCGGAGGAGTGATAAAATTGATCAATTTTGTGGTAGTAGATGCTCCAAGTAACTACTGCGCCATCTTCGGGAGGCCGATTCTCAATGCATATAGGGCGGTAGTGTCCACCTTTCATCTTGCCCTCAAGTTTGCTGCTGAAGGAAAACAATATCGGGTTAGGAGCAACCCCAAAGTAGCTCGGGAGTGCTACGTCCGAACTGTCAACATGATCACTGACGTTCCGCTTCCCAAGATCATGGATGAGGTGCTGGAGGTGGCTGAGTCTCCAGAGGCCGCCGAGGAAGGAAAAGATCGAGAAGGGGCTCACTTGGAACCTGCCCAAGTGACTCAAGATGTTCCTATCGCTGAAGGGGCAGAAAAGAAGCTGGTCATCAACGCTGAGTTATCAGAGGAGGAGAAAGTGGAGCTAATCTCTTGCCTGTTGGGGAATCTGGATATCTTCGCTTGGTCAGCGGAGGATATGCCTGGAGTGGATCCAGACGTGGCTTGTCATCATCTAAACGTATCTCCTGAGTTCAAGCCCGTCCAACAAAAGAAGAGAGAAGTGGCGACCAAGCTGGCGTTGCCCATCAGAGAGGAGGTTTCCAAACTCCTAAAAGCGGGTTTAATTTCTGAAATTCAATATCCCACGTGGATGTCGAACGTTGTAATGGTTAAGAAATCTGGCGGGAAGTGGCGCATGTGCGTAGACTTCACCAAACTTAATAAAGCGTGCCCTAAAGATTGTTACCCTTTGCCTCGGATAGATGTTTTAGTTGATTCCGCGGTTGGGTATGGTTTTATGAGTTTCCTCGATGCCTTCTCCGGGTATCATCAAATTAAAATGCACAAGCCTGACATCCCGCATACCTCATTTATCACAAACGATGGGTGTTACTGCTATCTCGTAATGCCCTTTGGTCTTAAAAACGTGGGTGCAACATATCAAAGAATGATGGATACCGTCTTTAAACATCAAAAGGGCAGGAATCTCGAAGTTTACGTTGATGACCTTCTTCTCAAAAGTAAAACATTCTCATTACACTTGAAAGACCTCGTAGAGACGTTCGCTACTCTACGGAGGTTCAAGTTAAAATTGAACCCATTAAAATGTGTGTTCGGGGCGAATAAAGGAAAATTTCTTGGACATCTTCTGACTCCTGATGGCCTTGCACCAAATCCAGATAAGGTGAAGGCCATCCTTGATATGACCCCTCCTCGAAATGCTAAAGAAGTTCAACAACTTGGGGGGAGATTGGCAGGATTGAGCAGGTTTATCTCTAAATCCGGAGATAAAAGTGCCCCATTCTTTAAAACATTGCGAAAGGGATCAAAGTTCGAATGGAGCGAGAAATGTAACAAGGCTTTCGAGCAACTAAAGGGACAGTTAACTTCGACTCCACTACTCCAAAGTCCCCGTGAGGGGGAAAAGCTATTCTTGTATCTGGGAGTCGGACCAGAAGCGGTGAGTTCTGTCCTTGTTCGGGAAGAGAAGAGGAGGCAGTTTCCAATATACTATGTCAGCCACATCCTTAAAGATGCCGAAACCAGATATTCGATCCTGGAGAAACTGGCCTTGGCTTTGGTTATGTCTGCGCGAAGGCTTCGCCCTTATTTTCAGGCTCATTCCATCCAAGTTGTTACAGATCATCCTCTAAAGAGTATTCTTGAAAAGCCAGATCATTCAGGGAGGTTGGCAAAATGGGCTATTGAACTAAGCGAATTTGAGATATCATATATCCCCCGAACAGCAATCAAAGCACAAATCTTGGCAGACTTCCTGGTAGATACAACAGAGCTTAATCCAGAACAGGCGGTACAATCTCCTCTGGCTTGGGTCATTTATGTGGATGGGGCTTCTGGCAAAAACTCTGTGGGAGCCGGAGTAGTGTTGATCAGTCCAAATGGCATCAGGTTGGAGCAAGCTATCAAGTTCTTCTTCCCAGTTACGAATAACCAGGCAGAGTATGAAGCACTTCTGGCTGGGCTAAGGCTCGCGAAAGAGTTGGGTATAGAATATGTGCATGTTAGAACTAATTCATTGGTGATGGCTTCCCAAGTCTTGGGAAATTATGAGACAAGTGAGCCGATTCTGCGAAAGTATCTGCTATTAGCCAAAAAGGAAATCAGGAGATTCAAGTCATTTATTATCGAGCACATCCCAAGAACGCAAAATGAGGAGGCAGATGAATTGTCGAAGTTCGGTCTTCCATCAGGAGGAGTGACCTTTGAACTTTTTCATCCGGCAATAGACGAGGCAGAACTCATGCAAATTGATCATAATCCTTCATGGAAGGATCCTTATGAGTTGTTTCTATCAAAAGGAGAGTTTCACCATTCCATCAAAGATCGGAGAAGATTCAAAAGGAAGGCGGCATATTATTATCTGATAGCAGGAATACTCTACAGAAAAACTTTGATTTCCCCCTCAGCACGATGTGTTTCGGAAGAAGAAATCCCTATCGTACTCCAGGAAGTCCACTCTGGGGAGTGTGGTAGCCATTCGGGGCAAGAACCTTAGAAAAGAGGATTTTGCGGCAGGGATATTTTTGGCCGACCATGAGAAAGGATGCTGAAGCATTTGCCAGGAGGTGTGTGCAGTGCCAAAAGTTCGTTCCTCTTCAGCACCTGCCCGCTCAGTCGCTTAGGTCAATAACGGCACCCTGGCCCTTTGCGGTTTGGGGGATGGATCTCATCGGGCCCTTTCCAATGGCCAGCGGTCAGCGCCGCTTTATCATAGTGATGATTGACTACTTCAGCAAATGGATCGAGGCTAAGGCACTGGCAAGAACTACTACCCAAATCATCAGAAACTTCATCTGGGGAGAAATTGTCTGTCGACACGGAATTCCGCTGGCAATCGTCACTGATAATGGTCCACAATTCAATAATCCTGAGATGATAAAATTCTGCGACCAGGTTGGAATTGACCTGCGTTTCTCCTCAGTGCATCATCCAAGGACCAATGGCCAGGTAGAAGCAGCCAACAGACGAATCCAGCAGCTCTTGATGAAAAAGGTTTGGAATCAGAAGGGAAACTGGGCAGATCAACTTCCTTCCATCCTTTGGACCCTTCGCACTACTCCATCTTCAGCTACAGGGGAAACACCGTTCAAACAATCTCATGGCTCGGAGGCTGTTGTTCCTGTGGAGTTTGAGGTGGCCACTCCAAGAGTTGTGTACGGAAAAGAAGGAGGAGAAGCATGGATAGAATACAATGACGAGGCTATCAAATACAGTTTGGATCTAATCGAAGAACTTCAGGATGAGGCAACAATTAGACAAGAAGAAGTTAAAAGGAGGATGGCGAAATACTTCGACAAAATTGTCAGGGTAAAGCATTTCGCGGTTGGCGACGTCGTACTAAAAAAGGTTGATGCAGCAGCTCGAGCAGGTAATATCGGGAAGTTAAATCCTAATTGGGCAGGACCTTTCATCGTCAAGGAGGCATTAAAAAGTGGGGCTTATCGCCTCCAGACAAGTGAAGGAGAAGACATCCCGCGCACCTAGAATGGAGACGACCTCAAACGGTTCTATCCTTAAAATGTCTTCCTTACTATTCTGCAGTTGCTTGAGATATTTTAATAAGAAGCTCCATAGTGACACTTCTCCATGTCTGATGTTTCTTTTCTGCATGTTCTCATATATCAAACTCACTGAACCACTGAGACATCGCCAAGTTCTGCTCGAACCCCCTCGGATTGTAGTCATTAGCGTAAAACCATGAAGATCATGTGTAGCGGGGAGTTTTCGCACACGTGTAGTGGTAGCTTGCCAATTCCCGTGCGGTGGTCTTCAGAACCTTGGATCCCGGCTGATATCCGACACACCCCTGCATCAAGGGAGGTCTAGGTGAATGTTGGCTCTATCATGCCCCGAGGGGGATATAATTACAGCTTCGATGATCCTTCTGAGGAAAGCAATGTCGGTATAGCCCCCGCGGCATAACCACACCTGCCCAAACTGATCATCTTAGTCTGTGACTATCGAATACTCCAAGGAACTCTCAAGCGATGCCTAAGCGGGACCCACAACTGAGTTGATCTCTCTGAGGAAAGCAATGTTCGCCGCCTAGGCCCACCTGCCCAATTGATCAACTCGGCTTGTAGCCCTAGGCAAGAGAGCAGTCGAGTCGCTTACAGCCCTTATGACCACTTGAGCAAAGCAATGTTCGCCGCCTAGGCCCACCTGCCCCACTTGGTCATCTGGGTCTGTACTTGTTTCTCTTTATTTCTACAGCTCTTATGACCACTTGAGGAAAGCAATGTTCGCCGCCAAGGCCCACCTGCCCACTTGGTCATCTGAGCCTGTAGATTATCCTTTTTTCTTTACAGGAAAAGTATTCATCTCGTGTGGTTTTTTTGTATGAAACCATTCGGGGAAGGTGTTATTAAAACAGGTACAGGTGTTCTTCTACCCTAATAAAGGGTTGTGATAACTAAACCAAGCGGTCTGAACTTTCAAACCGAACGGTCTGATTGTGTATAAGTCAGGATATTTCTGGATAAATTATATGGTCGCCCGGGTTGTATTCTAACAGGGCGGTCCTGACAATCTTTTATAGACTGGGCATTCATGGACAATTATATGGCTGTCCGGGTTGTATTCTAACCGGGCGGGTTCGTCCATCCATTATAAATTGGATATTTATTGAGCTAATTATATTATTGCCCGGATCGTGTTCTGACCGGTCGGGTTTATTCATCCCTCCGTTCTATTGAATTGGATATTACTGGATCTGAATATATTGCTCAGGTTTGTATTCTAACCGGGCGGCCATTACATATCTCTTACAGTTAATTGGATTGGATATCTCAAGATCTAAATATCTGATCGCCCGGATTATTCTTCAATCGATCGAATTGAACTATTCTTAAAGCAAAAAGTTATGATTGCTATTTACATCGGCAAAGGATAAAATATATCTGAATAAAAAGAAGCCGCCCGGTCTATATTATAGTTGCATGAGTCTATATGTTATGGTTCATATTATCAGAAATGAGACGTGTTGAGACCTAAACGAGTAATCGCACGGTTCGAACATAGATCGCCCAAGATCATCAAATCATCACTTATACTGAGATCAGAGTAACCGCGCGGGTAGAGCATAAAGAGCAAAGGTGAAAAGAAAGAAAAGAAACAAGACATCCGCCACAAGTAAGTAATACTGAAAGATCGATCAAACAGGTAGAATTTCTATTCATTTCTTTAAATATTTTTGACAAAAGGTTAACCGCCCGGCTAACAAAAAGACCGGCGGTTGTACAAAAATGAAGTTAAAAGCAAAAGACACTATTCTGCCGACTTCCTCTTCTTCTTGACAGGAGAAATCGAGTCCACATTGACGTCGGGTGAATAGCCTTCACTTGACGTGGAAGAGTAGTCCGATGAATCGCTACCACTTGACCGCCCGGTCTTGCTAGCAGAGCCAGTTGTTCCGGAGGACAAGCTGTCGTCATCATTACCATCATCAGCATCACCATCCGCGTCGACCTCCTCAGCGGCTTCACCGCTTCTATCGCCTCCTTGATGGAGTACGATCTCCCTGCCCGCGTCGGCTTCAGCCTCTTCGCCTACTTTGGCTTTTCCCTTCTGCCTTCGGCTGATCTCATCAAGCTGAACCTTCAGGGCAGGGAAGAGGTCAGAGAAGGTTGTACCCCCGAACCCTTCGCACAAACCGCCCCGGTCTTCCATAAGGCCCAAAGCTTTGTTGATCCCTTGGGCCACGTGAGGCAACACCTCGTTTTGGAAGGCCGAGTTGGTCATCTCATATTGTTTCTGCAAAAAAGAAAAAAGGAACATAATAAGTCAGGTCGCTCGGTCTGAATAAAAGAAGCCATGTCATCGATTGTCAAACTCACCGCTACGACTTCTTGAAGCCGCGCGTTCTCTTCTTGAAGCCGCGCATTCTCCGCGACCTGCTCCTCGTATTTCTTCTCCAGAAGTTTCTGGACAGAAAACAGCCGCCTGTGCGACAAGGCCATGAAGTGATTGGCCGCAAACCCCCATGCGCCGGCTTGCGCCGCTAGCCGGGGAAGCTCTTCTTCTGGGGTCTTCCTCAGTTTCTTCAAAGTCTTTCGGCCATACATAGCGGCCCCGGCGGCTAGCGCATGGCGGTTGATTTTGTCACTTCCCCATGCGGGAAGTGCGGTGGACACCCGGATGCGGCTCCCATCCCTATGCCAGAGGACAGTCGGGTTGCCCTACAGGTCGGGCGAGTTTCCGCAGGAACGAAGGAGCTCATATTCATCAGAGGACGCCGGGCCCTCTTCCTCTGATGATGGCGACCTGTTTCGCCGCTGCCTCTTCTCCCTCTGGGTCAAAACCGGGATGGCCGGAGTGACCGGCTTGTTCGCAGGGACGATGCGGGCAGCTGCAAGGCAAAATCAGAAGTTTAAACAAAGCAGTCCGCGCGGTCATATGCAAGCGGTCTAGAAGAACTTACTGTGCTCGGGGAGGACATCCTCTAGCTCTGAGAACAGCGGGATGTAATGATTGATGTCCAACCGCTCGTTCTCAAGGAAAGTGAAGGTGTCCTTCTCGATCTGTCCAACCTGAGGGATCTGGAAGGCCTCTTCCCCCCGAACTTGCGGGTTGGTTTGCAACAGCCCAAAGTTGCCTTCGAGCATCACGAAACCGCTCCGACCAGTCCGAGACCTTGTTCGCCAGATTGACAATTTTCAGTCCGTGGCATCCAAAGTAAAGATGCCCCCTGAAAGTTGAAGTCCCCACGGCGGAGACAGCTCGCACCGAGAAGAACTTCCTGAAAAGGTCAAGAGAAAAACTGGTTCGCTCGAACCGGAGGTAAGATATGAAACTATATATGGAGGTGATGGAGTTCGGTGGAAGTTGGCCGGGTACAACCCCGTAATGGTCGAAGATGGCTATGACTTCAAGTGGCAGCGGAAATTTGAAGCCATATTCGAAGTGGTCGACCGGGACGGCTATTTGGTGCGGATTGGAAGAGTTAATCCGCTCGTCGCGCAAAGGGAGCCGCTGCGAGCAGGTTACTCCCTGCCATGTGTTTTGCGATGAATTCATCCAGTTCGCTCTAGGTGAGTCGGCACTCTGGGTGGTCCGCCGAATGAAAGGCTAAGGCCGCATCCGCGTCGAACGGCTTTAACCTTAACAGGCCGCTGCGACATGTTCTTAGATCGCGCCATCTGGAAATCGTAAAAATGACTTCGAAGAGTCCCTACTTATAGTTTTTTTACGATCTGCAAATAGTAAAATTATGCTACGACTATACATTTCAAACCGCGCGGTCGATTGCCTGCATGGTTAGATTCACCAGAAAAACAGAAGAAGCAAAGGAAATAAAAGCAAGCACACAACACAGATCGTGCGACCTGAAATCAGTTCGAATGAGGCACGAAAGAGATACAACACAAACACAGCGGCTAAAATAAGAACCCGCTGTTTACCCGGGAGACCGCTTTCAAGAGAATTACTCGTAGACCGAGCGGTTTGCAGATCCAAGTCGCCCGGCTCGGGCTAAGCAAGCTCCATCGGCATCAGCTAACACAGGTCGAGCGGTCCGTAATAATTCAGGCCGCCTCCAAGAACCAGAGGAGATCTCAAGTCGGAGGTCGCGCGGTCTCAAGTCGGAGGTCGCGCGGTTTATACCACGAAGGTAAGCCAAGGTCCAAAGCCAAAGAACAGGTCACGGTCTCGAGACAGAGACCGAGCGGGTAGAATCGTCACCTTGGCTACATTATCTCCAACTTCTGGTCAGACAAATCGGAAGGGCAGGCCGCCAAGCCGCGCAGCTTATTTCCTTTCCTCCCTTGTGTATCCCGTCACCGCCTGCCCGTTTCTCCTGTACCCGGGCAGGCGGTTATTCTATCCCTGCCTGCTCGGGCAGGCCCCCAAGCCTATAAATAGGGGGCGGCACTGTTCCCAAGACACGCACACTCGAATCTAGGAGCTCGCTGTTTGAGCTGCGGACTCGAGTTTCCCGTCTTGCGGACTGTCTGACCGGCCGGCTTCTCTTTTCTGCACTCACAGCCCGCTGTAATCACTTTTCTTTAATCAAAGGAAAGCCCGTCGCAGGAGTGGCATTCGCCGCGGCGGGCGAAGTCTGGCCTTGACCGCTGCTAGCGGTCTCATCTTTCCATCTAAAAAGTAACCGGCAACCCGCAGCCTCCGGTTTCCCTCGGAGGTGCACTCTCGGACTCAACAGAAACACGCGACCTTCAGATCGCGGAGTGTCGGTGAAATCCCTTTTCGCCATAATGTCAGACCGTCAGTTCGCTCTTGGAGACCGCTCCGATCATAGCGAAGGACTCTCTGTGGGAAGCCCTGGATGCAGTCAAAGAGAGAAGCCGAGCGGGCTCAGAGGGCCACTGATCAGCGCCTTGAAGAGATCAGTCGGACTTTAGCAATACTAACCGAGCGACTAGTTCCGCAACAAGACGCGGCCAATCGGGCGGTGACCCCGGTCCTTCCTCCACCTCCTCCTTACTCGCTACCGCTGGCCGCTAATTTCCAGCCCCAGCAAGAAGACCCTGCGGCTAGGGAGAACTTCTATCAGGAAGCCGCGCACAACATGCCAGCTCGAGTCCTCGACTTCCAGGGGGGCAACTTCTCACGCCGCCCATATACCCTACCCGCAGGAAGGCGCGGCCCGTCTCTCCTACCCGCCTGAAGTTCCTATTCATCACTCCTACCCGCCAGAAGCAGCCGCCCCGGTCTTCTTATCAGGCGGCTTGTCCGCGAATAGTCGCAGCTCCAGCGTCTTATTGCTCTACTCCTCTATATGAAGACATGGAAGAGACCTCTCCCTTTGTGGACGAAGTCAGAGGGGAGCCTGCCCCTAATAATTTCAGGGAACCTCGCCTGCCAGCATTCAATGGAGAGACGGATCCCACGGTTCATTTACAAGCTTTCGAGTCAGCTGTTGCTCTCAGAACCTTGACTGATGCAACCAAGTGCAAGCTTCTGGTGACCTCCTTTGAAGGACAAGCGAGGGATGGTTTTACGGTCTGCATCCCAGATCGATCCGTTGTTTCACAGAGCTGCGAAGAGAATTCCTGTTGAGATTCTCCACCTCAAGGAAAAGAAAGAGCGGGCCCGGCGGCCCTTTTCGATATAAAACCACGGGGAAGGCGAGACATGGGCTCGTTTGTGGATCGATTCCAGAGAGAGATCATGGAAATCCAGAACGTAGACCCGGAGCTGTATAGGGTGGCCCTCATCCATGGCCTAAGGGAGGGCCCCCTAAAATTTGAAGCAAATATAAGGGAGCATAAGACTTATCAAGAGATGATAAGTTTGGCAAATATGTTTATCAGAGGGGAGAGAAGAGCAATCCAGACTACGTCGCAAAGCTGGTAAGCGACAAGGAGTCATCGAATTCATCCCTCCGTCATCCACCATCGAATCAGTCTCACTTCGAACCCCCGCTCCCAAAGGGGGAGGAACTATAAAAACAAGCAACCATTTATGGGCCATCAGCGGTTTCAAGATCAGAAGCCACCGTTGGCCATCGCTCCCGCTCCATCCGCTCCCCTTCCACAAATAATGCCGGTACATTTGCCACAACATGCCGCGCAGCCACCTCCAATCATTCCATCAACCCAATACGATGATTCGCAAGACTCATTCACTCCCCTAAATGTCACCATGGACGAGGTAGTCCAAATTCTGCAAAAGAGGCCAGATTTCAAAAGGCCCGCTCCTCTGAAGTCGGATATTCGTAATCGGAATCCGAACCTTTATTGTGAATATCATAAAGAAGGGGGGCATTTAACTGAAGACTGTCGGGCCCTTCGTTTGCTCATAGAAAGACTTCTGGGAGAAGGAAAGCTCCGGGGTCTAATTCGGAAAGATAAAACTGCTGAGCCAACTACCGAGAAGAAGAAGGAGAAGGAAACAGTAGAAGTAACCTGGGAATGCGCCGACGTCGAGTACGCCGGCTATTATGGTGATATCCACCCTTCTACCGAATGCATCGAAGTCAATGATGTGGGCCCCTTAGGGGTCATCTATTGTATCCATGGGGGAGCTGGAGCAGAATCATCTCGCAAATCCAGCATTGCGAGAGTTTTAAAGCAGGAAGTGGCGGCCACTACAAGTTCTCCTCCCCGAAAGCACTATTGTCACGTTTGGTCAGGATGACCTTCCCCCCAATACTAATCCTTTCGATGATGCGGTGGTTATCAGGGCCGTTATTGAAAACTATACCGTCCACAAGATTTTGATTGATACTGGCAGCTCCGTCAATCTCCTTTTCCGCCCAAACTTTTGAAGCCCTGAAGACTGGAAAGCATTTGCTTCCCACCGATGGGGCCCCTCTACGGTTTTTTCTGGGGAGAAGAAGGAAGTAGAGGGTTCAGTGAAGCTCCTGGTCTCTCTCGGAGGAGTGATAAAATTGATCAATTTTGTGGTAGTAGATGCTCCAAGTAACTACTGCGCCATCTTCGGGAGGCCGATTCTCAATGCATATAGGGCGGTAGTGTCCACCTTTCATCTTGCCCTCAAGTTTGCTGCTGAAGGAAAACAATATCGGGTTAGGAGCAACCCCAAAGTGGCTCGGGAGTGCCTACGTCCGAACTGTCAACATGATCACTGACGTTCCGCTTCCCAAGGTCATGGATGAAGTGCTGGAGGTGGCTGAGTCTCCAGAGGCCGCCGAGGAAGGAAAAGATCGAGAAGGGGCTCACTTGGAACTTGCCCAAGTGACTCAAGATGTTCCTATCGCTGAAGGGGCAGAAAAGAAGCTGGTCATCAACGCTGAGTTATCAGAGGAGGAGAAAGTGGAGCTAATCTCTTGCCTGTTGGGGAATCTGGATATCTTCGCCTGGTCAGCGGAGGATATGCCTGGAGTGGATCCAGACGTGGCTTTCATCATCTAAACGTATCTCCTGAGTTCAAGCCCGTCCAACAAAAGAAGTGGGAAGTGGCGACCAAGCTGGCGTCGCCCATCAGAGAGGAGGTTTCCAAACTCCTAAAGTGGGTTTCATTTCTGAAATTCAATATCCCACGTGGATGTCGAACGTTGTAATGGTTAAGAAATCTGGTGGAAAGTGGCGCATGTGCGTAGACTTCACCAAACTTAATAAAGCAGTGCCCTAAAGATTGTTACCCTTTGCCTCGGACAGATGTTTTAGTTGATTCCGCGGTTGGGTATGGTTTTATGAGTTTCCTCGATGCCTTCTCCGGGTATCATCAAATTAAAATGCACAAGCCTGACATCCGCCATACCTCATTTATCACAAACGATGGGTGTTACTGCTATCTTGTAATGCCCTTCGGTCTTAAAAACGCGGGTGCAACATATCAAAGAATGATGGATACCGTCTTTAAA
Source organism: Dactylorhiza incarnata (assembly GCA_033032865.1). Classification (NCBI taxonomy): domain Eukaryota; kingdom Viridiplantae; phylum Streptophyta; class Magnoliopsida; order Asparagales; family Orchidaceae; genus Dactylorhiza; species Dactylorhiza incarnata. The sequence continues at coordinate 35,892 of JAWHQI010002113.1, forward strand.
CATCAAAAGGGAAGGAATCTCGAAGTTTACGTTGATGACCTTTTTCTCAAAAGTAAAACATTCTCATTACACTTGAAAGACCTCGTAGAGACGTTCGCTACTCTATGGAGGTTCAAGTTAAATATAACCCATTAAAATGTGTGTTCGGGGCGAATAAAGGAAAATTTCTTGGACATCTTCTGACTCCTGATGGCCTTGCACCAAATCCAGATAAGGTGAAGGCCATCCTTGATATGACCCCTCCTCGAAATACTAAAGAAGTTCAACAACTTGGGGGGAGATTGGCAGATTGAGCAGGTTTATCTCTAAATCCGGAGATAAAAGTGCCCCATTCTTTAAAACATTGCGAAAGGGATCAAGTTCGAATGGAGCAAGGAATGTAACAAGGCTTTCGAGCAGCTAAAGGGACAGTTAACTTCGACTCCACTACTCCAAAGTCCCCGTGAGGGGGGAAAAGCTATTCTTGTATCTGGGAGTCGGACCAGAAGCGGTGAGTTCTGTCCTTGTTCGGGAAGAGAAGAGGAGGCAGTTTCCATATACTATGTCAGCCACATCCTTAAAGATGCCGAAACCAGATATTCGATCCTGGAGAAACTGGCCTTGGCCTTGGTTATGTCTGCGCGAAGGCTTCGCCCGTATTTTCAGGCTCATTCCATCCAGGTTGTTACAGATCATCCTCTAAAGAGTATTCTTGAAAAGCCAGATCATTCAGGGAGGGTTGGCAAAAATGGGCTATTGAACTAAGTGAATTTGAGATATCATATATCCCCCGAACAGCAATCAAAGCAGCAAATCTTGGCAGACTTCCTGGTAATACAATAGAGCTTAATACAGAACAGGCGGTACAATCTCCTCTGGCTTGGGTCATTTATGTGGATGGGGCTTCTGGCAAAAAACTCCGTGGGAGCCGGAGTAGTGTTGATCAGTCCAAATGGCATCAGGCTGGAGCAAGCTATCAAGTTCTTCTTCCCAGTTACGAATAACCAGGCAGAATATGAAGCACTTCTGGCTGGGCTAAGGCTCGCGAAAGGAGTTGGGTATAGAATATGTACATGTCAGAACTGATTCGTTGGTAATGGCTTCCCAGGTCTTGGGAAATTATGAGACAAGGGAGCCGATTCTGCGAAAGTATCTACTTTTAGCCAAGAAGGAAATCGAAGATTCAAGTCATTTATTATCGAGCGCATCCCAAGATAAGCAAATGAGGAGGCAGATGAATTATCAAAGTTCGGTCTTCCATCAGGGGGAGTGACCTTTGAACTCTTTCATCCGGCAATAGACGAGGCGGAACTCATGCAAATTGATCATAATCCTTCATGGAAGGACCCTTATGAGTTGTTCTTATCAAAGGGGAGTTTCATCATTCCATAAAAGATCGGAGAAGATTCAAAAGGAAGGCGGCATATTATTATCTAATAACAGGAGTACTCTACAGAAAAAACTTGATTTCCCCCTCAGCACGATGTGTTTCAGAAGAAGAAATCTCATATCGTACTCAGGAAGTTCATTCTGGGGAATGTGGTAGCCATTCAGGGGCAAAGACCTTAGAAAAGAGGATTCTGCGGCAGGGGATATTTTTGGCCGACCATGAGAAAGGATGCTGAAGCATTTGCCAGGAAGTGTGTGTAGTGCCAAAAGTTCGCTCCTCTGCAGCACCTGCCCGCCTCAGTCGCTAGGTCAATAACGGCACCCTGGCCCTTTGCCGTTGGGGGATGGATCTCATCGGACCTTTCCAATGGCCAGGCGGTCAGCGCCGCTTTATCATAGTGATGATTGACTACTTCAGCAAGTGGATCAGGCTAAGGCACTGCAAGAACTACTACCCAAATCATCAGAAATTCATCTGGGGAGAAATTTGTTGTCGACAACGGAATTCCACTGCAATACGTCACTGATAATGGTCCACAATTCAATAATCCGAGATGATAAAATTCTGCGACCAGGTCGGAATTGACCTGGCGGTTCTCCTCAGTGCATCATCCAAGGACCAATGTCAGGTAGAAGCAGCCAACAGACGAATCCAACAGCTCCTGATGAAAAGGTTTGGAATCAGAAAGGAAACTGGGCAGATTCAATCTTCCTTCAATCCTTTGACCCTTCGTACTACTCCATCTTCAGCACGGGGAAACACCGTTCAAACTATCTCATGGCTCGGAGGCTGTTGTTCCTGTGGAGTTTGAGGTGGCCACTCCAAGAGTGTGTACGGAAAAGAAGGAGGAGAAGCGATGGATAGAATACAATGACGAGGCTATCAAAGTACAGTTTGGATCTAATCGAGGAGCTCCAGGATGAGGCAACAATCAGCAAGAAGAAGTTAAAAGGAGGATGGCAAAATATTTCGACAAAAATGTCAGGGTAAAGCAATTCGGCGGTCGGCGACCTCGTACTAAAAAAGGTTTGATGCAGCAGCTCGAGCAGGTAATGTCGGGAAGTTAAATCCTAATTGGGCCGGACCTTTCATCGTCAAGGAGGCATTGAAAAGTGGGGCTTATCGTCTCCAACAAGTGAAGGAGAAGACAATCCCGCGCACCTGGAGTGGCGACGATCTTAAACGGTTCTATCCTTGAAATGTCTTCCTTACTCCTCTACACTTTTTGAGATATTTTAATGAGAAGCTCCATACTGACACTTCTCCATGTCTGATGTTTTCTTTTCTGCATTTCCTCATATATCAAACTCACTGAACCACGGAGACATCGCCAAGTTCTGCTCGAACTCCCTCGGATTGTAGTCATTAGCATAAAACCATGAAGATCATGTGTAGCGGGGAGTTTTCGCACACATGTAGTGGTAGCTTGCCAATTCCCGTGCGGTGGTCTTCAGAACCTTGGATCCCGGCTGATATCCGACACACCCCTGCATCAAGGGAGGTCTAGGTGAATGTTGGCTCTATCATGCCCGAGAGGGATATAATTACAGTTTGATGATCTTTCTGAGGAAAGCAATGTCGGTATAGCCCCCGCGGCATAACCACACCTGCCCAACTGATCATCTTATTCTGTGACTATCGAATACTCCTAGGTACTCTCAATCGATGCCTAACGAGGGACCCACAACTGAGTTGATCTCTCTGAGGAAAGCAATGTTCGCCACCTAGGCCCACCTGCCCAATTGATCAACTCGGCTTGTAACCCTAGGCAAGAGAGCAGTCGAGTCGCTTACAGCCCTTATGACCACTTGAGGAAAGCAATGTTCGCCGCCTAGGCCCACCTGCCCACTTGGTCATCTGGGTCTGTACTGTTTCTCTTTATTGTTACAGCTCTTATGACCACTTGAGGAAAGCAATGTTACGCCGCCTAGGCCCACCTGCCCACATGGTCATCTGAGTCTGTAATCATCTCTATTGCATTACAGGGGATTATTTCATCCTATATGGTCGTTATAGACTATTTGGAGGAAAAAGCAGGATTTCTATATACAGCATAAACCGAACGGCTTAATACTCAAACCGGGCGGTTTGAAATAAGCAGGTCCAAGGTTTTCAGGCGGGTCTGATTCTTAATCCGGGCGGTCTGGTCATTAAACCTAGCGGTCTGGAACCAACAGGTTCAAAAGATATCACGCATTTCGGTTTTATACCGGGCGGTTTGAAATAAGCATATACCGAGGTTTTCAGGCGGTCTGATTATCAATACGGGCGGTCTGATTATTAAACTAGGCGGTCTAAAATCAGCAGGTTCAAAGGTGACATACGATTCGGTTCTTTAGATTGGCTGGTCTAAAATAAAATAGGGTATTAAGATAAATATCAGGGAAACAAGCATAATCATGATCGGCCGACCTTATTACCCGGGTTATGAATTTATCATCCTTACGGGTTTCCATTCAATCCGATCGGATAATCACAGGTTCCTTCAATCAGGCAGTTATGATTCTCAGTTCAGGTATTAGACCTACTAATCGCACGAACTCTATATATAGCCCATGCGGCTTATCAACCAATGGTATATATTGCTGTCATATATGCTGTTTGGGTTAAATGTTAATCGCCTACGGTCTATCAGCTGATCTTCTAGAGACTGGGTATTCCGTTTCACAAGGCAATTACGTAAGTGTTCGATTCAAAAGTGCGCCTCCGAAGTGAAACGAGGGTTGCGGACTATCAGTTACTATTTAGTTGAGGAATTCAGACCGCTAGCAGCGGTCGAGGCCAGACTTCGCCCGTCGCGGCAAATGCCACTCCTGCGACGGGCTTTCCTTTTATTGAAAAGTAGCGGTTACAAATGTGAAAGAACAGAAGCCGGCCGGTCAGCAGTTCGCGAGACCTGAAACTCGAGACCGGAGCTCAGACAAGCGAGCTCTTGGATTCGAGTGTGCGTGTCTTGGGAACAGTGCCGCCCCCTATTTATAGGCTTGGGGGCCTGCCCGATCGGGCAGGGATAAAATAACCTCCTGCCCGGGTACAGGAGAAACGGGCAGGCGGTGACGGGATACACAAAGAAGAGAAAGAAAGAGGCCGCGCGATCTGACGGCCTGCCTTCCCGATCTGTCTTGCTTGCGGCTGAGGACACCGGGACCAAGTCAACAATGCAGACCGCGCGGTTTGGAGATTGAGGTCGCGGTCTGCCCTCTGGTCATGACTTAGCCGACCTTCAAGAAGTAACTTGGATAGCCTTCGATCTGGACCCCGGCCTGTTCTTCGGGGCTGGAACTTCGAGTTTCTATGGGACAACCTGCGCGGCCTTCTTGCTGAGACCGCGGATGAACTTCCTTCCTTGGCTCTTTGACGATCTTATCTCTTTGGGGGTGATCCTGGAAATGACACCAGGCCGCCCGGCCTGGCCCTTCTTGAACGGGGAACCGCCGATTCCAGGACCCAGCGGCTTGGCTCAGGAGTCCGAGCGGTCTGATAATGGTTCAAACCGAGGAGCGGTTTTCCGGGCAAACATAATCCCCGCATATTTTCAAATCTCAAGAGGATTTCGAAAATATTAGCTTTGACCGGGAGACCGCACCCGCCCTGCCTTGAATCCTATAAGAGAGCCAGAGAATTCATTCTGTGGAGTTTTTCTGCGGAATCTCGGGGTATTACTCGCCAGCTGCGGTTAGAGTTTTTAAGACCGGCAATTCTTCAGTAATGGATTTCCTGGACGCCGTGCTAGACCGCGTGGATCCCAGTGGGGATCAGAAGAGGGCGGAAAACAAGAGGAGCGAATCGCCGGAAAAATTGGATAAGGCGAGGGAAAAGCAAGACCGGAAAGACCGGAAAAAGAGAGGAAAACGGGCCGAGAAGGCCGCAACGGGCAGCTCCAAGCCGGTTGTGGACTTAACGACTCCTAAGACTCCTGCAGAGCTCGTGGCGAACAGTTCGGAGCCTCCTCCTGATGACTTGCCGATTTCTCCCAAAGGCCTCAACCAACAGACCGCCAGCCCGCTGAATAAAGAGGAGACCGCTCCTCCTGAAGAAGTTGCTCCAGAAAGCCCTTCGAAGAAGGCCGGAGAGAATGACTCGTTTGGTGTGGAAATCACCCCATCCGGGAACCCTCATTTGCTCGTCCGAGATCTAGAGAAGGAGGCGGTTACCTCCCCAAGGACGGGCGAACAGAACACCCCTTTGTCCGTGGATGACTACCCCAGCCCCTCGAAAGAACTTGGCCCCAGCGCCGAATAAGAGAGAAAGAAAGAGGAAGAAGACCGGGTCCGTGACCGAGCGGATAACTAAGAAAGTCAAGAGGCTGGCCGCTAAGGAAATGGCGGCCCTTAAGAAACCGACCGAATCCCTCCTTCAGACCAATTCGCGGCTGAAAGAGGAGCTAGGTCTTGCGACTCCTCCACCCAGCAAGTCAAACGAATCGCCGGCCACTCCTGACGCAAAAACGGGCGAACTGCCTCCGGACCCGGCGAGCAGTATATCCTTCAACGGGATCTTCAAAGACATGGATGAGCTGGTGAAGCGAGATCAGTTTCTTGTCAGCCCGACCGCCTCTGACCAAAACGCTCTTGCTACTGACGACACAGCCCGGTCTGAAGAGACCGCTCGGATGGAAGCCGAAGAGCGAGAGGCCGCCGCCCGGACTGCCTTGGAGGTCGAAAAGAAAACAAGGGAACTTGAAGAAGTTCTGCGAGCGCGGGAGGAGGTACCCCCAGCAATGACCGGGGAAGAGATCATGAAGGTGAAGAAGGAGAGGGCGGAACAGGCCTTGAACAAGCCGCCGCGGCCTGATCTTCTTGCGGCAGGTAAGGGTTCCACGGACTATAAAGCGGTCCGTTTTTCCATTCCGCGGCCTTGCCATAATAAATTAGTGAACCCGCCGCCAAACCTCTTCCTTTAGCGGCCCGGTTCCCTTCCGTTAGGTCAAGTACGGAGAGACTCTGGCGTGAGCAATGTCAGAGGATGAACTCGGAACGGTCTAAATGGCCTGTCCGCCCAGGCACTGCTCTCGTGTTTATGTTCGTTTCTACTTTATATATATGTAGCGTTGTATGCTCTTATTTTCATAACCAAGCGGCTTCTTTCAGATAGCGCTGATCAAATCGTGAAGCGGGTGACCTTGAGGCCAGTCTGCCTCGGCTAGCACCCCCGATTTCAACCTGTGCGACATCCTTGCCGGAAAGACCGCATCTGTTTGATCGCCTTGAGGCAGATCTGATCAACCTGAGGGCCAGCTTGAAGGAGGTAGAGGACCGGGAGGCCGCCACTCGGACCGCTCTGGCGCAATCGGAGATTGACAGGAGGTCCAGCACAGAGAAAGTGAAAATCCTGGAGACTCAGCTTGAGGCCGCGCGAGCAGCGGTGGTGGCTACGCGGACTGCTCTAAACGTCCAACTGGAGAAGGAGAAGAAAGCCTCTGCCAAATTTGAGAGTGACTCAAAATATTACCAGGATAAATTCCTGCGCTTAACCAGAGAAGTCGCCGCTGGTCGGCGAAATGTGAATGATGGGGTGGTAGTGTTAGCCGCCCGACTATTGGAGCGAGCTCGAATCCTCCTTCAGTCCGGGCGGCTGATCCAATGATTGACGAGGCCGCCGCAACCCCCGAATGATGCCGCTACGCGGGTCGAAAGGGATGCCGGGCGGCTTCATTGCACAATCAACCACCTTCATTATCATACAAGACAAATTTCTCTCTCTTGAACACGACAGTGACCAGGTCGCGCGACTTCATAGAGAGGATGCTTCCCCAGAGCGCCGTCAGTCGTGATTAATATTTGAATATAACTTGTATTATGAATGTGGCTTGTTGATCTGGACAATACTCTTCTCTATTCTTGTCTTTACTTGAACAATTCGCGCGGTCTCTTACTTAACCGCTGTATTTTATGCCTTGTTTAAATCTTATGTTTCATTCGAACTGTTTTCTGGTCGGGCGAACGTGATGTATGCTTACTTCTGTTTTTTCTGGATGCCTTTGCTTCTTTCATATTTCTGGTGAATCTAACCACATAGGTCCATTGACCGCGCGGTCAGGATATATAACCGTTGTCATGATTTTACTATTCACAGATCTTTGAAATCTATAAGTATAGAATTTGCCGAAGTCATTCTCATGATTTCCAGATGGCGCGATCCAAGAACAAGTCGCAGCGACCTGTTAAAGTTAAGGCCGTCCGAGCTGACGCGGCCTTGGCATTCCATTCGGCGGACCACCGGAAATGCCGCCTTACCAGAACGAACTGGATGACTTCATTGCTAAAACACATGGTAGGGAGTACTCTGCTCGCGCGGCTTCCTTTGCGCGACGAGCGGATTAACTCTTCCAGTCCGCACCAGATCGCCATCCCAGTTGACCACTTCGAGTATGGCTTCAAGTTTCCACTGCCGCTTGAAGTCATAGCCATTTCGACCACTACGGGGTGTGCCCGGTCAGCTTCCGCCAAACTCGATCGCTTCAAATATCAGCTTCATCTCCTATCTGCGGTTCGGCGAACTAGATTCTCCATCGAATTGTTCAGGAGGTTTTTCTCAGTGCGGGCGGTCTCCGATCGGGGACTTCAACTTACAGGGGGCACCTTTACTTCGGCTGCCACGGGCTGAAGATTGTTAATCTGGCGAACAAAGTCTCCGACTGGTCGGAGCGGGTTGTAATGCTCGAAGGCAACTCGGACTGTTGCAGACCAACCCGCAAGTCCGGGGGGAAGAAGTTTTCCAGATCCCCCAGGTCGGCAAGATCGAGGCGGACACCTTCGCGTTCCTTGAGAAGGAGCGGCTTGATATCAACCACTACATCCCGCTTTTCTCGGAGCTTGAGAACATTCTCCCGAACATAGTAAGTTCTTCTAGACCGCCTTTATATGACCGCGCGGCCTTCTTACTTATACTCTTGATTTTATTTTGCAGCCGCCATATCGTTCCAGCGAACAAGCCGGTCACGCCGGCCGGCCCAGTTTTAACCCAGAGGGAGAAGAGGCAGCGGCGAAAGAGGTCGCCATCTTCGGAGGAAGAGGGCCCGACCTCTTCTGACGATTATGAAATCCTTCGTCAAGTGGGAACCCGCTCCGACCTGCAGGGCAACCCTGACGTCCTTTGGCACAGGGATGGAAGTCGGAATCGGGTATCCACCGCGCTCCTCCGTGGGGGACGTGAAAAGATTGAACGCCACGCCCTAGCCGCCGGGGCTGCCTTATATGGTCGAAAGACTTTGAAGAGGCTGAGAATACTCCGAGGAGAGCTCCCCCGAGTTAGCGGCTCAGGCCGGTGCATGGGGATTTGCGGCCAACCACTTTATGGCCTTGTCGTTCAAGCGGCTGGTTTCCGTCCAAAAACACCTGGAGAAGAGATTCGAGGGGCAGGCCGCGGAGATCACGCGGCTTCGAGAGGAGACCGCGCGGCTTCAAGAAAGTCGTGGCGGTGAGTTCGACAAACAAATGCCGCGGCACCTTTTGCTTAGCTCGGAGCGACCTAACTCGTTTTTCCTTTTTTCCTGCAGAAACAATATGAGATAACTACCCGGCCTTCCAAGACGAGGTGCTGCCTCACGGGCCCAAGGAATCAACAAGGCCCTGGGTCTTATGGAAGACCGGGGCGGTCTGAGCGAAGGGTTCGAGGGTACCACCTTCTCCGACCTCTTCCCCACCTTGAAGACTCAACTCGATGAAATCAGCCGAAGGCGCAAAGGGAAGACCAAGGTGGGCGAGGAGGCTGAGGCTGACGCGGGCAGAGAGGTCGTGCTTCATCAAGGAGGAGATGGAAGCGGTGAAGCCGACGAGAGAGGTCGATGCGGACAATGAAGCCGGTGCGCTGATGAGGACGATGAAGATGACCTATCCTCTGGACCACTGGCTCCGCCAGTAGGACCGGGCGATCAAGTTCCAGCGGTTCGTCGGATTCTTCTTCGTTCAGCGAAGGCTATTCGCCGGAGATTGACATCGAAGGCCTGACCTCAAGTCGCCTGTCAAGAAGCGGAAAAAGTCGGCAGGACTAGTGCTCTGTTTTACTTTTTAACTTTTGTAACCGCCGGTTCTTTTTGTTAAAGTGGCGGTCAGTACTTTTGTAAACATATTTTTTGAAGAAATGAAATAGAAATTTCTTACCTGTCTGGTTGTCATTCTGTTGTTACTTACTTGGGATTGATATCTTGTCTTTTTCTCTCCTTCTCTCTTTCGCTTTTATAATCTAGGCCGCGCGGCTATCCTGATCCAAATATAGATGACGATTGAGGATCTTGGGTGGTTTATATTTAGGCCGCGCGGTTACCCCCTTTTTTTTAAAAATCTCAGGATGTCCGATTTCTTGTGCGATCATAGTGTTAGGCCGAGCGG